>CM021107.1:92487878-92676677 GCA_007115665.2 Sequoiadendron giganteum | reverse complement strand
TGACACCCTTTATCTTCATATGCTCAGTTCTGTCAGTGTAACCCAAGGGGTCAGTAAGACTTTCCGAATTCTCCCTGGCATCGTTTGTCTCACCGAGTGAGTCCTCCCCTTACTTTATCGACAAGACTAATAACGCTTTGGGCAATGTTTTAAAATCTCTCTCCGATGACCACAGTCTCTTCGATAGACTTTATGTTACTCCAATTGGCAAAAGGTAATTTAGCTCGATGTGACCTTACATTGTCATGCCAATACTTTTTTTCTTGCCGATAAGATATACAAAACCGCATTCTCTCTATGTATAACTTGATCGGTGTGACCCTTCTGATGTCTTGCCGATACATCTAGGATATGTATATTATCATCGATGAGACCTACATCAACTTATGCTGATATTTTCATATGTTAAGATTTTAATGTCAGATGAAATTTATGGGGCGTTATGGCACAATTTTAAATCGAATTTTGGTAAAAAATTCTATGTGAGGATTTTTATGTCTGCATTATGAATCTTTTTTGGGAGACTAATAATCATGAAGAAATAATGAATTTGTCAAAATTTAACAGTTCGAATAGCATGAAGGTTTGATGTTTCATGACAATACTAGCATTTGAGTTATAATGATATATTTAGAGCTCATGGCTCTCCTTTGTATAAACATATCACAATTTTGAATAATATAATCAAGGGTTATGGCGTTCATCTCATTGTTATGGTGTGTATGATTTCCATTTTTTCTTTAATTCAAAGATTTAATTAAAATGCTTGGATGGAATCATAGATGGATATGTTTGTAAAGGGATTTGATAAGAAGTATTGAGTTAGGATAGAAATTGACACTGTTGTAATGCAATATTGTCAGAGATATTTTATGTTATGTGTTTGAACCTGTTATGGAAATCTAAATATTTGTGAATTCGACTCCCCAATAGTATATGGCACTGGCCTAAATCGTATGTGTTTGTAAGGTTTTGTGTTTGTTTATTTTTTACGCTTTGTGGCGCCATTAATGTCTTTACTGAGACATGAATGCTGCAAGTTTTTTTGAAATTCTCGCTGTCACATCAAGGATGACATTGGTAAGACATTTCAAACCTCTAGTCAATCCACCTATTCAACGTTCACCCATCCGCTAAGACGTCTTGTAGTTTCCCCGACATCACAAGTCTCCCTGATAGTTTCTTTCTTTCTTCTTTTTTATTGCCATGACCTTCATTGAAACAACTATCGCCCAAGATTAATGAATCGGGCCAACAGTTCTTCACCTTACTCTGAAAGCTTTTCATCTCACCGAGATGCTCACTTTATTGACTTATGTCGCCGAGACTAAGTATTTGATTTTTCTGACAAAACAATACTCGCCGTGATGTCTCTTAGATCTCCCCATGGTGACATGTCTCACCGATACGCTTTTTCTTTGGCGAGACCATGCGCATTATCTTCTCGACACCCTTTATCTTCGTATGCTCAGTTCTGTCGGTGTAACTCGAGGGGTCAGTAAGACTTTCTGAATTCTCCCCGACATCGTTTGTCTCACCGAGTGAGTCCTCCCCTTGCTTTATCGGAAAGACTAATAATGCTTCAGGCAGTGTTTTAAAATCTCTCTCCAATGACCAAAGTCTCTCTAATAGACTTTACGTTACTCCAATCGGCAAAAGGTAATTTAGCTCAATGTGACCTTACATCGTCACGCCGATACTTTTTGTCTTGTTGATAAGATACAAACCCACATTCTCTCTGTGTATAACTTTATCGGTGTGACCCTTCTAATGTCTTGTCGATACATTTAGGATATGTATATTATCATCGATGAGACCTGCATCAACTTATGCCGATATTTTCATATGTTAAGATTTTAATGTTAGATGAAATTTATGGGGCGTTATGGCACAATTTTAAATCGGATTTTGGTAAAAAATGCTATGTGAGGATTTTTATGTCTGCATTATGAATCTTTTTTGGGAGACTAATAATAATGAAGAAATAATGAATTTGTCAAAATTTCACAGTTCCAATAGCATGAAGGTTTGATGTTTCATGACAATACTAGCATTTGAGTTATAATGATATATTTAGAGCTCATGGCTCTCCTTTGTATAAACATATCACAATTTTGAATAATATAATCAAGGGTTATGGTGTTCATCTCACTGTTATGGTGTGTATGATTTCCATTTTTGCTTTAATTCAAAGAGTAAATTAAAATGCTTGGATGGAGTCATAGATGGATATGTTTGTAAAGGGATTTGATAAGAAGTATTGAGTTAGGATAGAAATTGACACTATTGTAATGTAATATTGTCAAAGATCTTATATGTTATGTGTTTGAACCTATTATGGAAATCTAAATATTTGTGAATTCGACTCCCCAATAGTATATGGCACTGGCCTAAATCGTATGTGTTTGTAAGGTTTTGTGTCTATTTGTCTTAGCTTAGAGCTTGCTGCCAGATTGAAAATTAAATGACTATCTTAAGTGGTGAAATGTCGTTGTAATCATCTCATGCTCCAAGTAGTTGATACTATTGATGAAGAGCCAATTCAGTTCAGTATTATCCTATTTTGTTGAGCTATTAAATGGGATTATTTGTTAATTGTTAATGATTGTTTATAAATTCAGTGCAGAGATTGTAAACACATTGAGGGATCACCCTCCTGGGTCTTCCAGAGCCCAAAGTGTAGGAGGTCTTTTAAAATCCTCGTCAGTTGGTCCAAGTCCTCCGAGCTGCCCTTGATTGGAATTGGCAATTCCATAGGTAGATTAGGAGATAAACCTGGTTCACATTAAAAAACCACCAACAGCCTGAATGGGACATAGCTGATGTGGTTGCATTCAATGATATCTTACATTCCAAGCACCCTATACAAAACAATGAAGAAGAGGTTAAGGTAGCTCTGCAGGACTCTGCCTTCAGTGAGGAGTATGAAACTCTGGCCATATGGGCATTGGCACCCCAGGGCAGAAAGCCAAATGTAACTGATATTATCCCACACCTAAGGGGAGGACTAATCATCAAGAGAGCTTTCGAAACTTCAACAACAGAAGCTACAAGCCTGACAGTAAATGTGGCCAAATTTGCCTAAAAGACAACTGAGAGAGAAGAGTCTGATGGAGAAATACAATATGATAATTGAAGAATATAGTAGGATGCAGCAAAGGAATGTTGAACTACAATCTAAAGTAGATAGGTTGAAATATGGGCAGGTGGGAGAATCCTCCAGTGCTCCTGGTATCAGAGCATTACCTTCTATTACAGGATCGGTCCCCCCTACTACTCCAATTGTTTCAACTCCGGGGTCCCCCATCCAGGCACCTGCTCTCAGTCCTACACCAGGGCCAGTTAAAGAAGAAGTTGAATATTCTATGGATCCCACCAAGGAGCGAATATTGAATAGGATCACAAAATTGCAGGTTGCCTTAAAGGCAAGCGAGGATGATGCAATTTCCAAACAAAGTGAGGTGGTTGACATAGTTTTGAAGCATCTTAATGAAAAGGTTCATGGTAAATTACCATTTGTACATTCTTTGTATTCTTTATTCTTGGATGGAATAAAAAATATCAATAGGGATCGGGAAATAGTTTTTCCTTTGGCTGAGAAATGGATCCCTAGGGCCAATGATCTAGATATTATGTACAAAGCTTCTAGGTTTGATGTGGACAATAGGCCCTAGTCATTGAAGCCTACTCAAATATTTGGAAAATTATTGAATGGATTCTAGGCCCTACCTAATGATTTGAGTAGAAGAACTAGGGGTTTATAAAGAGCTTTGATGACTCAAATGATATGTTTTTTCCAGACATTATTGATGCATAAGGAAATGTTAAGACATTGCAATAGTGGCAGGATGGGGTAGAAGAAGTTATCAATGCACAAATCAAATCAATTTGTGATGATTCAAACTATGATTTGTTGGTAAATAGTATGGATAAGATAATTAACACCAACACATTCTTAGAGTTTTTTGAAAGGGAAGCCAATCAGGTTGTAGTGAAGTACACACCTTACAATACTAAGGTGAATGAGGTGGTGAATTTTGGCTGGCCAACGGATGAAGAGTATCAGAAATGGGTCGACAAGTACTTAACCGAAGAGGAGTAAAACAGTGTCTATTACCACAGGATGAATGAAGGAATGTGAGACGATATCATGCAAACAATTCTAGAGATAGCCATAGGAAATGATTTAACAATGGACAGGGCATGTGAACAAAATGAGAAGATGTTCGAAATGGAGATAGCCATAAGGAATGCACTGGAGGATGCTGATACACACAAGCAGCCAACTTACCAAGATTATCTATCAAACATCTATTTATGGCTTAATAGAGCATAATTTCTAGTTTTTATTGTTGTTGAGAAAAATATATTTCTCAAAGGACGCCCCCTTTCACAATTTTGATATATTTATATCTGTTTCATAATGTAAAATAGATATAAGTGGATAGGAGAAAGATACAGTAGATAGTTTGCAATGAAACTTTCCTTTAAAAGACTCAGATGCATGTATGAATTTTGATGAAATTAATGAATATGTCTGAACTTGTGGCTTAATCTTGGTATCAACTATTTGTGGAATTATATAGTTATCTGGTTGTCTCCATTTTGATGCTTTTTTGTTGTTTAAATTGATATATCAAGCATATATATATATATATTTAGTTTACCAATACACATTTGTTGTATTTGTGTGATGTGATTATTTGGTTCTTTCAAGAAAAGATTAAACCCTTCTAGTCAATCACAGTAACTAAAGAGTATTAATTAGATCAATAAGAAGAATCACATAACTAGGATTGTCATTTTATCTCATGTAGAGTTTTTCAGTCATTTACTTGCACGTTTATACAAGTTATAAACTACATCTGTGTGCCAAACACTTTGAATTATTTCTATCATAGATTACAATTTTATAGATCTTCATTAGACTCCATACACCCAACAAGGAAGTGGTCTCATGCTTTCATCTTTTGGTTTATCCATTTTTTTTTTCACATCTGTTGACTGAACATATTCTAATATAATTCAAATATAATTAAAATTAAAAACATCATAAATTAATTATGTAACCACATAAGTCAAATATAATTCTATCAAGAAATTAATATCAAGTAGATAATACAATCACATAATTCATACATTTCAATGTCATTGATCTTCTTCATCCAACTCTTTTTCTGTATCATTCGATCCAGATTCAACATTGTAAGCATTGGTCATATCATCATCATCATCATTGATATTAGTTTCGATAATGTCATCATCCACATAAATATCATCTTCATGAACATTAAATCCTACATCATCATGATCTAGTTCCTCCTCTTTGACATCTTCATCAGGCACATCATCAACTAACTATTGATCCTGATCATCATCTGCATCATCTTCTATTTCTTCAATATCTTCTTCTTCCACCACATTATACTTTATTGGCCTCCCTCTTGGATCATGTCTAACAACATATGACCAACCCGCTTTACCTAGAACCTCTGAGTAAAATACCTGCTCACATTGGATTGGAAGAACATAGGGTTCATTTCCAATTCGCTCAAAATACCTTGTATTAACCATAGTATATCCATTATCATGTTAAATAAGAGTTCTCTTGGGATCATTTTCATTCAATCGTAGCCTGTACCATAGGACAAAAAACATAACTAATTTGAAGGATTTAAAGTCACACTCATGTATATCATCCAAAATCCCATACTATTGATTTTTTGAGATTTCTGGATGTATGTCACTTCTAGATGAAACATTAGTCACCTGGAAGACTGCAGTTATCCCAGAATCACAAGTTTTCTTCGTGTCATCCAACTTTTTGATTCGAAATTTATGACCACTGCACCACATAGCCTTGTGATGTTTCACCTACAATATGTCAAACATGTAAAACTTATTGCAATACCGTCAGTTGATATACATATTTATTCTTGGCCGAATGTATGCAAAGAAAAAAATCTCAACATATATATACATCAATATAATTGAAAATAATTAAATAATATGGGTGATTAATATATTTATACATACCTATTTATCTCTTAAACCATATGCTAAATCAATTTCCCTTGGTGTAACATTGGAATCTCCATTACGATGAGCTCCTTTAACCAATGAAGCCACACCTTCACATGTTAATGCACGACCAGATTGTTGACATCATTCAATCCATACTGTCATCCAATCAAGATTATTTGTGGCATACAAATTTAGTGCATCCCACTCTCAACCAAGTGTATCAAAAAAAAAATGAAATTCACAAATGACGTATAATTAGTTAATTACCATGATATATGACCTTAATTTATAATTGATGTATATTGAAGATTAATAATTAAATAATTATAATATACATAAAAACCAAATGTAAAATGTATTCTAATTAATCTTCATGACCATCTTATAATTACCTGTCAGTTTCCTCAATCTACCTTTCCCCATCAAGTACTCCCCTTTGAATTTGTTAATGGAGTGGGGATCCCAAATGCGATCTACATGGATCTTTTCTGTAAACTTAGGAAGATATTTAGTAATGTACACCATGGTCTGGTATACCATGCATCCCTCCACCATAGAACCCTCGGGATGTGCTCTTTGTCTAACCAAAGCCTTCAAAAATTTCAAGTGCCTCTCAACCATTCACATTGACCTTGTGTGTACGGGTCCACACATTTCAATCTCCTCAACTTGGTGTATGAGGTAGTGTTCTTGTGCATTAAAAAATATCGAACGTAGACACTTTTTCATTTCAAACATTAGACGAGGAATTTTTCTCTTCCAATAATTTATATCTTCTTTATGGATTGCTTTAGATGACAACCATCTACAAGTGATTCAAGGGACAAATATATTAATGAGATTTAACAAAAATATACAACGAATTGAACAAATATCGCTACTTACCTCATATATTTTCCAAGATCATATATAACTTGCTTGACATTGTTATCAAAATTGACTAGGAGAGATAGAGGTAGAACGTGCTACAACAATTATAAAATGATCTTTTCATTAATATTTTTCCAAAAGTAGTAAACATAATACACTAAAAAGTACATGCAGTATATATATATATATATAATATACCAGAATAATTACCTTAAAGAAGGTATGCCAATCATGCGTTTTCATCCCTAACCCAAATTCACCTTTCTTTGTTATGATATTGTTTATGTCTGCAGCAAATCCTGTGGGAAATCAAATTTTTCATATGACCTTATTTATAGCATTGCTTTGCTACTCTATTAATAACCAAGGAATGGCACTTATATTAATTTGGTCTCCATCACTATTTAATTGAATGACATTTTTCATTACATGATTGGCTTCCTGAATGTCACTACAAATTTTGATAATTTTTTCTTTGTCATGCCTTCCATCCAATATTTTCCATAACGTTTATGTCATATTCTTTCTGATATGCATTGTATCAAAAAAATGCACAATTTGTAGCTACTCATAGTAGGGAAACCTACTAAATTTTTTGGGATAACTTTTCAGTCCTTGTGGAAGCCGACCATTAATGCCTTGACGACCTTCATGAAGCATATATGTTAAGAAAATTAACAACAACAATCATTGTCAATTACAACATGAGTAAACACAACACAATATAAAAATATAAATTCAAAACATATCATAAATGATAGATAAACAATTTGATCTGATGTATAACCTTGATGATTAATTCTATTATATTCCGACTTCCATAGGTGAGGTTTCATTCTTCGTGGTTTTGATGTAGTCTCTTCTTTCCCATTGAAAAGATTTTTTTCAGTAGTTCAATACTTATGATTTCTATGGAGGAAGTGCCTATACTCATCAAACACCTGCTTTCCTAAACTTGTTGAATGACGAGATTTCATCTTTGGACCACAAATTGGACATGCAAATTTTCCCTTTGTTTGAAGACTTGCAAATCATATATAATTGGATTAAATATGTCAATTTTTATAATTATATATAATGAATAGATTATTTAAAAAACATGCATGATATCTACTTCATTAAATTAAATATCATTAAAGTCATGCAGTCAAACGTTATAACATACCAAAAAAATGTGTTAGCCTTGGGGCATCATGAATTGTCCATACATGCATTGCATGGAATTCAAATTGTCTTTTTCCTATTGGTCTAGATACGCCATACATAGTCACACCATTCCATAACTTTAGTAACTCATCGATAAGAGGCTCAATATATATATTCATATCTTTAACTTTTTACTTACCTAGTTGAATGAAGATAAAAATTACATAATTATTATAACCATTTTACTGCAATATATATAAATTCATGTACATAACTATTAAATGAAAAAACATATAAGTCATTATGCAACAAATAAGACAAATAAGATGCTACTACGTTAAATAAAATTGATGTAAACAAATACCTGGAATAATCATTGTCAACATTATGTGCTCCCTCGTTATTGACATCCATGGAGGAATGTTATTGTTGATAACAAAAATAGGCCACACCGAGTAAATAGATCTCAGCTCTCCAAATGGACTGACACCGTTGCTACCAATGAAATCCTGAGATTACGAGGTTCTTCTTTAAAGTGTGGCCATTTTTCCTCCATGTCCCTAAATGCATAACCATCCATAGGCATTCGAAGAATCTTATCTCCACTTCTATTTCATGCATGGTAATCCATAAATTGCTCTAAGCTTTCACACCTAAATAATTGTTGCATACATGGAATAATGGGAATATAATGAAGAACCTTGCGAGGCACATTTTTTGTTAGTTGATCTGTTTGATATCTAATAATATGGAATTTTGTGCATTCTGTTGCAAATTCATGTTGTTTATGATATATAATATGATCATTGGGATAGGCATCTATTGCTTGATACTCCATTCTAATATATTTCATAATGCCAGATAAATCTCAGTATGAGCAAGCTAAAATATTTGATGTTGGTAACAAAAATTCACCAATCAATCTATAACAAAAAATAATTTCTTAATATAAATAATATTAATGGTACATACTTCATCCTTTATCTACTAGAGATGAACTAACAACAATTAAAATAGATGAAAAAAGATGGCATAGATTACATACCTTAACATCCATGAGATTGCTATGTTGGATAAACCATTCATAACCTTCAAGTTCACCAACAACAATACAATAGAGAGAAGAGTTGTTTGGGAGCCTTCATAAAGGGGCTCGTATGCCTTCCCAAGTATAGGTAAATCATGAACATCATCAAAGTCATCTCGATCAACATGATCAGATGTGCCACTACATGTGGCATGGATCAATGTATTTGTACCATCATCTTCAATTATGTTTTTTGGCACATGATCATGTTCTTACATAGGATCATTAACTTCATCTTTGATATTCACATCTCCATGTTCCTCCACTTGCAAAACCACATTCTTCGGGTTGTGATAATTCATATCATGTGCCCTAGGGTGCCCCACCTTTATAATAATGACATACACAAATAAACCATGATCGTGATCAAGTGATTTTTTATATATATCAAATGTTAAAATAATATAAACATTTATAAATTCAATCAATATAAACACATATAATAAACAACTTACCAATGGACGATAACCATGCCCCCCTTCAACGTGACCATGTTGCCTACAATGTTTTTCAGTTGTTCTGATTAAAAGTATTCTCGTCTTTAAGCCCTTGTAATTATTGCAAGGAAAATAACATTTCCCATCACCCTTTCTTTTGAATCTAGCCCACAATCTATTAAGTGACTCTTCATTTTGTTGTAGACTAATATTATCTGACATGATTTTTCTTTAACAAGCTTGAATATTTAGATCTTCAAAAAATATCAAACTCACACTCCAATAATTTTTAATCATACATAGGTAAAAAAATATAATAATTATGATATTTTACACCAAAAGAATTCGGCATGCAACCACCCCTGCAAAAGAGAAGATAGTATGAAGTTAATGACCCCAAAAAAGACATTCAAATGCTAACTCTAGAAATTATTAAATTCTAGTTTTACTATGATTTCCAACTGTTAGACTCCTAAAATTAGAATATTGAACTTGCACAAAAAAATCTGGAAATAAAATTCTCAAAATGTAGCTAATAGGCCTCAACAATTAAGGCCTAATCAAGACTTTGTGAAGTCACTACAAGGTTTCCAGGCCTTACCTGATGATTTCAGCAGGAAAATTAAAGAGTTAGTAAAGAGTTTTGATGAGTAGATTGACACATCTTTACCAGATATTGTAGATGCTGAAGGAAATGTTAGATCACTATAGAAATGGCAGGATAGGGTAGATGAAATCATCAATGCACAAATCAAATTGATTTGTGATGACTCAGATTATGACATGTTGATGAGTAGTATGGATAAAATCATTAACACTAGCACATTTTTGGAATCTTTTGAAAGGGAGGCGAATCAGGTAGCAGTAAAGTATACACCTTACAGTGCCAAGGTAAATGAGGTGGTAAATTTTAATTGGCCAATAGATGAGGAATATCAAGGATGGGTAGAAAATTACTTAACTAAACAAGAATAGGACAAAGTCTACAACTGACAATTAGCAGCTCAACGGTTATGGTTATAAAATGTTTTGGCTATGTCTTGGTGGTAGTTTTGGTGCAAGTTTTTGAAGTTTGGAAAATGCAACAATTATTCTCCAGTGGACGGGATGAACAAGAAGATTCTCTAGAGACTCAGTTGTTGTAACCAATTTTTGAAATATCATAAGGCAGTCCAAGTGACTAGTGACATGTGTATTTCTGGTCTGATACTTGTTGCTCCTTCATTTTCACTATAAGAAGGATTTCAGAACCAGAAATATAGGTTAGCAAGTTAGATATCTTTAGGTCAAGTCTAAGTGAAGTTGTAGAGTGAATTTGTAAAGAGCCTGATATTATAGTGAAGATACTATTCTTAGTTTGGTGTCATTCTGTTGTAGGTTTTAGTTTCATGGGTACTTAATTTTCAAGCAAGTACTAGCATCTGAATGAAAATTACTCATTTCAAGGTCATGTATCTCCATCGTATGAATATATTATTATCTTGAATAAAACGATCAAGGGTTATTCTATTCATCTCACTGTTAAGGTGTGTGTAATTCTCATTTTGGCTCTAATTCAAGGAATTAATTAAAATTCTTGAGTGAGGTTATAGGTGGCTATGTTCATATAAGGATTTGATTAGTATTGGGTTAGAATATAGATTGATGGTATTGTAAGGCAGTATTATCTAAGATTTTATATGCTATGTGTCTAGAAGATAAACTTGGTTATAGTAAAAAACAACCAACACCTTTGATATTATCTAGCTATGGCTCCCAAATCTATTGAAAATTGATCATTAGGGTTAAAATTGAAACCTTGCAAATATAATCTTTGTCCAAATCCATCAAGAATTTTCCATCAGTTATAAACAATTCCCTTATAAATAATTTGTGAAGTCAGGTCTAAAATCGGGAAATGAAATTCTAAAAATGCACAAGACTAAAAATGAAATCTAATGAGATGTTTCTTTAAAAAATGATTTTCAAACCTAGAAGTACAAATCTGACTTCACAAATGAATTCTAGAAAAAGACAATGACTACCCTCAACTTCGCGATATCTTCTTGAGTTTCTTCTAATTTTCCCCAAGAAAATCATCGAGCAAAACACTATCACAATAAATAGTCGAGCTCATTTTTATTTATGCCCACCACAATTTAACTTTGCAAGTCCATCGAAATTTCTGTGAAAGATCTTCATCGAAACGTAGTTGAAAAAAACGGTTCATCAAAATTCCGACGAATGTCGGGGATAAAATTTAAAAAAAAAGAAAATTTGCACAAGTGCCCAATGATACATTTGATTATATAGCTTTCATCGAAAGGTTTCATCAGATTTTGCAATCAAATGAGTTAGTGTGGTATGATCATGAAACGTGAGTGGGACGTAAGGGTGCAATGGATTTACTTAGATGGATTTGGTGTGGTGCTTGCATTCAACCCTTGGTTGTTCACAAGGCAATGTTTTTGGAGTTTGCAGAACATGGCACTTCCCTTGTTAACAACCGACAGAGTTGAAGTGATAGATTATATGATATGAGGGATGTCTTGAGTGACATTTTGAACTAGAAGTGTGGATGCAGGTGAAGGCATGATACCAAGAGATCTCTCCACAATGGTGCTTATGTCAAAGTTAGAAGGGAGTTTAGCCCCTTCTTTTTCTAACTCTAACATGTATTGGGATGGGTATCATCTCAACATGGCACTAACAATTTGGTGACTCTCAGGGTTTTGCACCATTTCTAGAAGTTTCAATTGTGTCATCCCATTGTCAATGATGTCCTCTATATGACCTTCCTCTTGAGAATTTTGAGGTACTTGAGGAGGATTGATTGGGAGATCAATTGTTATTATAGGCTCAAATGTTGTTTTGATTTGGCTTAGATCACTTGAAATGGATGTTTCTTTGTTTTGCTCCATATTCTTCTTGTGTTGAGATCAAGTTTGAACCATAAAATAAAGATCAACTTTCAGGAATGTAAGAGATGAACCTCTAACCCCTTAGGTTGGTCTAAACCTTAGGTTCGAAGAAGTGAAGAACTAGGATAATTCAAGGACCAACATGATGATGGGGTTGAGATAAATGAAAGACAAATGATGCGAATGACTGGAACTCTTGAGAAAATTTGAGGGAAAGGCAAAACTTTTAGGACTTGATTTACTGATTGTGGTGGATTGATAGTTTGACTAAGTGTGTTAATTCAAACAAAAGTGATAATGCACTGGTAAACTTTAGGAAGTTGTGTTATCCTAGAGTAAACTTATACAAGAGGGTAGTTTGACTAAGTGTGTTAAGTAAAATGAGGTGATTATGGATTTGATAATTTGGCTAAGTGTGTTAAGCCAAATAAGATGAACTTGTAAACCCTAGGAAGTTGTGTTATCCTAGAGTAAACTCGCACAAGATGATAGTTTGAAGAAGTGTGTTAAGTCAAACAAAGTGGTTTTGATTTTTCCTAGAAGCTTAGCATAAATGATATTTTCAACGTTTTTGAGAGTTTTTGGTGAGGTGATTTTTGACTGATTTTGATGGTTGAGAGGTGGATGAATGTGATTGATTTTGATCCTAGACTTGACTTAGATAACACTCCTTCTTACAAGACCTCGGTTTTGAAGAACACGCTTCACTTCCTATGTGAGACAAGCAAACCTTTCAAAAAGCTCAAGATTTTGTTGATAATAGAACTCATACAAATCAGGGTTGTTTCTTGAAGCTTTCTTGTAAAATTTGTAAACCAATGTTTCTCTAACATTGAGAAGTCTTTCAAGATGCTCCTCATGAGCATTTGGACTAGGCCTTTTGAACTTGGGTTTCCAAATTTTGATCTTGCAGGAGATAATTTGAGATAACACATATGTGGAGTCGATTATATTTTACTTTACTTAATGAGTTCTTTTTACCACAAACAGTTCTTTGATTAAAGTTTCAAACTAGATGTCTATGTCTCAATTCCTTTTCATTCTAGAAGGTCCATTATGTGAAAATCAGGGTTTCAAGAACATAGTTCCCTAAGTTGACTTTATTGAAAACAAATGATGATTGAACCCAAGTACTTAGAAACCTCTAAGGATAGAATCCCTAGGGCAAGCAAGAGCACTTAGATTTTTCAAGGGTATTTGTCTCCTCCAAAGGGTTTGAAATTTTGAAGTTCCTATTGAATTTTTGTTTCTTAAAGTTTTAGATCCAAGCAAAGTGTTTCGATTCCAATGATATGCACAACCCTAGGTTGAAAAGACAATATTTGTTGGGTTCCCACTTGGATAAATCCATCTGTGCATATTCAGTGTGGATGATTAGATGCTTGACCACATAGGATCTCCCTTATAGTGCACTCACTTCTTAGGTTAGACATGCATCAGTACCCCTAAATCTCCCATGGCATACTTTTCATCTCTACAAAAGAATTGCATGTATACGTGTGGCGGCTTCAAAGGACATGACCTTTTGCACCAACAAATAGATAGGATTTTGGCCTTTGCTAAACAAGGGGTCTTAATTCGAACTTTCCATTCATAGGAGTGGAACCATGCGGTGAGAGACCATTGATGCCCTTCTCATTGGAGCCAATCGTGTGATACTAGCTTTTTTTCCAGTACCCACTTTTATATGCCGGCTGGAAATATACTTGGCTTTAGTGTGTTAGCGGTTGGGTCGTTCCCTTCAGTGAGTAATTTTTCCCACAAGTTAGGCCCTCTAAGATAAGCAAAACCAAGCAAACATATTTTTAGTTCGATCAACTTTCATTTAGAAACAAAGGGAGAACACACGCAATAGGTTTACTCACACTCACAAGATGTTTTGTTTAATTTTAGATCCCAAATCAAAGTGTGGAGGCAATCTTTTAAACAATCTAATATCACCAAAATACTTTTGATTCTCAATATTGTTGTGAAGCATGAGAGAAGCGCATACACCTTTAAAATGATATTAATTTGTGAAAAAGATTGCAAAGCATGAAAAACACTTGTTCATTTTAGACCATAAAAGCAATGATTTTGATTTAATTTAAAGCACCAAAATGACATGTGAAAGTTGTCTTGTTCAATTTTTTGAACTCAAATTGAAATTTTAGTAGGTTTCTAATGTTAATTTTTAATCCAACTTTGAAAAGATCAAATCAATGATTGATTTTAAACCCAAATTGAAAAGTGAGTTGTTTTAAAATAGAAAACGAAAGTAGGAATTGGAGCCTTAGATTATAACCATAAGCATTAAAAAATGATTCTTTTTTTTTGTTTAAAGTCTTAATTACAATGTTCATTATTCTAACTCCACTCCACTTTCCTTTGTTCAACTTCGATGCTCAACCTCGAACACCAACCTTGTTCCTATTTCATCACAAAGCCATGGCAAATAAGATTTATAAAATAATGAATAATAACTTATCATAACAAACACAATTTTAAACATAATGTATTTGTTAAAACAAGAAAAAGAGACAACTATTTGAAAAATAAAATTAGTTTAATAGTTACTACAAGAATATCTTGTTAATTATTTTCCCCATAAACCCACTTTTAGCTTGTGCTTAAATAGATATCGTTAGAGAAAAAAAAAAAGACGTCATATCTTGATCTGCAAAGATTTTTTTTTTGAAACTTTTAAACTAATGCTTTAATGATCTCATGAAATCTCCACCTAGAGTGAGTAATAAATACAAAAGAATTATAACCTGATGTCACATTTTCTACACTCATATTTTCTTTACTTAAGACACACTTCAACGTTTAGAGGCTTATGTGGACTCCACTACTTACTATGCCAACAAATTTTGATGTCGTAGGGAGATAAAGTTGATCTACCTCCATGTTTGCCTAATAATTAGCTCATATACCAATGACTTAAATTCCCTCATCCTCCCAATCTCATTCTCAATAAATGTGTGTCACTTTAAAGTCTTCTAATTAGGAAAAATGAATTCAAATGCGTTTGTTAATGAGAGAATCTTATATATGTAAGATTCATTTGGAGTTGGACCTTTTTCAAATACATCGGTCACCGTATTATAAATGCATACAAAGTGTGGGAACATATACAAGGCACATGGGCCATTTGAAGAGATACATGGATATGCCAAAATGGAAGCTATTTTAGAGCACTTCAAATCATAAATGGTAAACATATGGTATCAAAAATTCATTGCAAGTACCCTAGCAGCCATGTACGTAACACTTTGCAAACATAGAAAAGACACTCGAACTGCTTAAAAAATGTCTTAAAGACCAATGGTTGTCTGTGATTGCAAGGAATGAAATATAAAATCATGTGCATGGAGGACTGAAACAAATCTAACGAAGTAGCTATAAATTATCCTTGTGCATACACATTCCTAGATAGTGTTTCCTATCTCAATTTTCCACTAACAATCCCTCCAACTTTAGTGACGCTCCTCTTAAACAAGAGACCCCACTCCTAGACACCTACATCACCTTGGATTCGAACTGACAATATCCATATGCATTAACTCCCAGCGGTATACCTTTAGTAGTGGGTGTAATGTCTCAGTCACCAACATGGAAAAGTTGTCACCATTTATTTGGAAAAAGCTACCCAACATACAATCTGGCCATTTGACCAGATTTTTTAATTAATTAAAAATAAAGATGCAGTGTTCTCTTTATTTTTAATTAATTAATAAATTTGGTCAAATAGCCAGATTGTATGCTGCATAGCCATTTCCTATTTATTTAGCCAAGACATCGCCAAACCACTAAGGCAGCTGTAAATCCATGCCCATAAATGCTAATATTTTTGTTGTTTATGAATGTGGACTACAAAATGTAGTAAAAAGAAAACAGAGAAAAAAAACAAACAAGAAGAGCTACATGCGAAGTCTTGTCCAAAAACTATCCTAGGACCTTGGTGTTGGAATCCAAAGCCTAGAACATGCTCGAAGAGCCTAGCTTGACCATTTGATAGTAAGGTGCTGCCTATGCTCGAAGAACATGGCTTTGTGTGATAGTAAGGCACTACCTATGCTTTGAAGAACATAGCTTGGTGTGATAGTACGGCACTACCTATGCTCGAAGAACATAGCTGTGATGCCCTAAAAATTAATGAACATTAAGGAAAATTTGCAAGAAGTATGGGTTTCTTGACATCAAGGCACTGAAAGTTTTGGATGAATTACCTTGCTAAGACATCACACATTCAAATTGCTGGTTTTGGCTTCTTCTGGGTTGGGCCTACTTAGTACTTGAGTTGGACCATCAAAATAATTATTATGAAAGTTATCTTAGCATGAATTTACTTGGTGCATAGTTTAGAAGGTGAAAGGCTAGACGTATTGGCTCTCCTTGGCAGCAATCGACTTCTAGTTGTTGAAGATCATCTCTATGTTTGGCATCTTCTCAAAATGATGATTGTAGGGCTTATAGGAGGCATTGCATCTGGGAAAATAATGATCTCAAGGGAATTTCAAGTCACTGGTCTTCCTGTTGTTGGCACAGATAAAGTATCTCATGTAGCTTCGAGAAAAGGCATAGGTGGGTGGGAAAAGGTAGTAGCTTTATTTGGAGAAGATTTTTTGCAAGAGAATAGGGAAGTCGACCTGGCATGATTGATAGAAAATTTCCTAGTACCAAAGTTCATGATGAATAACAAGAGTGAATAGCCTACACAAATCAGTCAACACTTACATGAAGAAAAGTGTTGGACAATGAAAGTTGAGCATAAATTAGTCAATATTTATAATAATCATTGCAGCTGGTAATTGCAATCTTACTAACTCAGATGCAACAAATAGAGATCCTTATATCTCACACAATCTTTTATAATAAGGTAGCATACATATTATCAAATAAACACAAAGAAAAGGTCCTTTCAAATAAGAAAAAACACTTTTCTCCAAGAATTGTACCCATTCATTTGTGATCACTTTTCAACAGTCATGAATAAATGTGATTCCAAACAATATTTGTGCACCTTTTCTCTTTTTTAGATGATTCTTTTAACGTGTTCAGCCATGTTAAATTTAATCTAATCTAGCAATGATATTTACTACACATAGTTTCTATTTGATAGGCACAGGCTACAGATACACCACTTTTTTTTTTAGCACCTAAAAAGAAACTAGTAGACACCAAAGAAAAAAAACAATGACTGAATCGGATCAAGAAGTTTAGATTTGAGCAATAAAAAGAGTATTATTTATGATGGTAAAGAAAATTGCTTGATGCAAACAGGCTGCAAACAGTAAATTCTAAACAACAATTTCAAATCTTAAAGAGAAGCAAAGTTGTCACTTTTGATATAATATAATGACTGAGACATTACCCGAAATAAGGCAATAAAGAAATGCTAATATTTAGGTATCAATCTTCATGGGGGGAAAGATAAAAATTATGATAAATCATCTAAAAAGAATTTATATAGCATCCCATTATCAGATTAATCAAAGAAATAGAAGTAAATGGTGAAAGAGATGTTCTTTTATTTTTTGTTAATTGGATAGTAGTCAAAACAGTTTTATGTAATTGTGTCAAGATAAGAACAACTGCAATGCCCTCCTTCTAGCACCAAATGTAGGATGGTGAAATCTACACTTTGTTAGAAAACCTTCAACACACACCCGCTTTAGTATGGTTAGTATCTTAAACAAGGAAAATAATCAACATCTCCATAGAATAACCCAACATGCTTGATAAACAACATAACAAGCTAAACTAATTCAAAGCAAAAAAAAAACATATTAGATACCTATTCTATGGTGGATTGGTGCACCTTGAGTATGTTAAGGAGTCGTTTCCCAATCCTTGGACAAGCTAAATGATGGAAATACAATGCTATGATGATGAAAAAAAATAGTTCTCAAATGAAGGCAGTAACTTTGCATGAGATTGTGTTGTCCAAATGATGAAAGAAGGCCTTAGATTTATAGGTGAGATTGAGGAGAGAAGAGGCAAGATTGAGGAATGTGGGACTAATCCTCAACCAATAGGAAGGAGCCACTTGCCGCCATGTGAATGGGCCATGGTTGTGCAAGTTTTGGCCAATGTGCCCATTTAAAATTTGAAAATGGCATTACATGCATATGGTTGAAGGATTTGGGCAGAAATTTGTTTGGACAAAAAAGTCAAACAATGGGAGTTAATGAGGGAATATGCCTTGTGAGGAAAATAGAGCTTTTAATAAATCAAACTAAATGATTTATTGTGCAAGTGGGAAAATCTAGAGGATGGGACATGGGTTAGGCTTAGCATTAATCAGAGAATTGTTTAATTAAGCTAGTGATTAGCTGATATGATATTTTATTTGTATTTTTGGATTTTTTTAAATCAAATGAGAAGAAAATGAATATTAGAGTTTTAATTAAACATTTGGGTTTATTTAATTAAATTAATTAAGTAATTTGATTCAATTAATTAAGGAGATAGACTTAGAATACTAAATTTGATTTGTTTAATTGATGGGTGATATATGATTAATTGATGATGTTAATCAATAATGTTAATTTTGCATGTCTACACAAACATTTTTTCCATCTCTTTGTGTTTGTAGATTTGCAGGTTGAAGAAGAGATTGAAGATTGATCAAAAGTGCAATTTGGAAAAGTTTTAAAAGTTGTCAACATTTTTGTTAAGCCATAAAAACTCACTTGTAAAATTTAATTTCGACATTCTGACTATGGAATCCAAAGAAATCAAGAGTGCAGATCTAGGAGGAAAGGACTATGAAAGTAGATTTTGGATCTTTGTAGCAAGACCCATTTTCCCTAGGGTGAATCTATCTCAGAAGGACACTCAACAGGAGATTTTAGTGACAGGTGCATAAATTCATAACATTCTTGGATATGTTGGAACTTTGTTGATTATGATAGATTAAGTTTTTAAACTATTGATTCATGTTTTACATTGCATAATTGTATTCATTTTGTATTCTTCATTTATCTCCCAAAAGTGCATTTCAAGATGATTTACCTCAACCTCAGTCATATGGAAAACATCAATATCTCCATTATGATTGACTCACCTAAGGGTTGAAAGTCAATCTTTCCCTAGGGTGTCTCTTTTCCCTAATGAATGTAGGGAAATAGGTACATTACCCCAATTCAAAACCTATATCACCTATTCCATATTGTTTCAATATCTAAATGGTTAAACATGTTCTACTTGATCAATTATAGTCCTTCAATTTATAGAAACTAAAACATATCCTCATCCCTTAAAATGGTGAATGTTAAACATTATAAATATAGGAGAAACCTTTGCTATGATTTAATAAATCATTCTAGAACTATGGAATGATGACCTCATATAATATAATAAAGGAGATGATTCAAGAAAAATTGTAAGAGAAAAACCCATTCAAATTGAGTGTAAGGTATAAATCATAACTATTAAAATTATAATATGAAAGTATTCATAATATTATTAATGGTTGGATACAAAATTCAATGATGAATGAGAGGAATGGATACAAAAGAATTACAAATATTCACTCGCACTTGCCTACTTTTAAGTGACAAGTAGTGGCATTTCCTTTCAACCATGAATTTGTTAAATGAAAAGGACACTGGGGTATTTGCTGATTTTTTCTTTACTAATTTGTTAGGTATGACAAATATATAGTTGGATTCAACTTGATAAACCAAGTTGGAGGACCATAGTCCTCAAAATATATTTTCCAACAAATATAAATTTAATATATTTTCTTTTATTTTTTTATTTTAGTTTTATTGAACATAGGGTTTTCATCAAATATCATATTATTTGTTCTACACACATGGAAAAATAGTAAATTAGTGGATTATTTTTGAAAAATATCTATGCACTAAGTATTGATGTCCTCGTTCCAACAAAAAAAATTTAATTTTAATAAATACAAAAAACATTATGTGGGACAAAGTGTAACTATGTCCAAATTGTAACTGGTTTTACTTCAAAACTTAATCAAAAGAAAAGTATTCTACAAAATGCAAGAAATAGATATCGGTGTTACCAACCTACATTCAAAAGAATTAGAATTTTACCCTTTGTAAAAAAAATTGATGCAAAACAAAGTACACATCAATTTCTAAAAGTGTTGTTTACTGTTAAAAACTAGTTATCAAAGTAGCCAAAATAATTACAATTTAATAAATCAAAATTTTTAAAAATGTATTTAAAATCTACAGATAAAATCTCACAAATCACAATTTGGCATTGTTTGTTGGCCTTATCATTGCACCAAAAGATTGACCTATCAATGTACAATACTAGCCAAAGTTAAGATCCATGGGAGGCAGCTAAACCATGTCACGAATCCCAAGCACTGCGTTGAACAACCAAGGAGATCAAGGGTGCACACCTTGCAATAATCTCCCCCAGCGTAAGCGAGAGATTCGAACCCATGAACAACTCTGATACCAATTGTTGGCCTTGTCATTGCACCAAATGATCAACCTTTCAATGCCCAATACAAGCTAGAGTTAAGATCCACACGAGGCGGTTAAACCATATCACGAATCCTGGGCTCCATGTTGAACAACCAAGGAGACCAAGGGCACACACCTTCCAACATCATCTTGAAATTCTTAATAGTTTAGCTAATATAAGTGTCAAAAAGTGAATATTTTGTTAAAATTGTTGATTTCAATGTCAATTTTGGCCAGAAAGAATAACCCGTTATTTTTGGATGACTCAAATGATTAATTCATCAAGAATGTTAGATCCTCCTTTTAGCTTTAGTCCCATGTCATTTTTTTCTTTTTTTTCTCTAGCTATTTGCTCGAGACAATCTCTTCTTCAAGCTTCAAACATTCAACAATTTTGTCAATGAGCTCAATATTCAGACATTTCAATTATTTTCTCTTCTTCAGCTTGACCTTTCATCTTGCTAATTTTCTTCTTTTGTTTTTTCAAGTTTTTACTAGAGCTCTTCATTCTTTTCTCTTTCTTCATCCAAATCATTTAGACTAGAAATGAGCTCTCCTTCATAATCCATTAGATAATTATTTTTATTAGATTCAAATTCATATTCATCATCCTTCTTTTGGAGTATGGGATCCTTTTCCTGAGAGAACTCCTTTTTGGATAATACTTTATTCTCTGTGTGTTCCAAATATAAGATCTACTTCAATTGTTAGGCCATATGAAGGAACCTTGATCTGATACCAATTGTTGAATACTCCATAATACTGATAAGTGGGGGGGGGGGGTGTGAAATGGTATACTTTAAATTATAATCAAAATTATTAACTAAACTAAAACCATTCAGCATTCAAGTACTTAAGAAAAATAAGAAAGAATATAAGCACACACACAAGAACATAGTATACCCTAGATTTACATGGAAAACCCAATAGGGGAAAAACTATGGTGAGAAATGCTGCTAAGAGCTACTATCCTAATCAAGCCTCACAAGTAAATGGCAGTTTACAAATTTGATTTTGGGCTATAACCCAAGGAAGAAACTATTTCTTAAATTTATTTTAGGGGATAAAACCCAAGGAACCTACTACTCTCTAATTGAAAAGGGGACAAATAAATTATGACTAATTTATGGCTTTAACCATTAATAGTCATCAAATCTACACATTAGGTTTGTAGTAGATCTTGTCATGTTATGATCATACAATCATACATCTTCACACACATCCATTTTAATATTCTCATCTTTGACCTTCAAGATATGTCATCTACACACTTTGTATTTACAAATTCAGTTAGCCATAAACAAGAAATTATAAAACTTGTAGCATGTTGGCCTAAATCTTCATTGATGGTACACAAAAACAATTAAACATTATTTAGAATACTTCTAGATGAGTCAACATGAACCATATAATATCTACAAACAATCCTTGAACTCTGTTCAAATGTAAACTTTTGGTGCATCCCACCGGCATACCTTAGTCGTCCTCAACAAGAATGTAAAAGAAATATCTTCATGTGTTTCATACCTTAGACACAATGAGACATGTGGAGTGTCCACACACACTCATATAATGGATCTCCGCTATCTTTTTCTAGTGTAGGTACACAAACATATGTTCTGATAAAGAATAAGCATCTAGAACCAACTATGGCACTCTATCATTTGAAAGTTGAACTTGCAGAGCACTAAACCAATTGAATCTTCAGTATAGTATTCATTTGATATCACTGAGTATTTATTCAAAAATGCATGGCCAAAACATTACATCCCAAGAAGTACATAGCATTCCAAAAAAATTTATAACCACTTTGCTCTGCCAAAGCACAAACCAGAACTCTATCACTTCTATTTTTTACTACAGAAGGTATAATGAATTAAAACCTTGGATATAACACCATCATATCTCAAAAATTGATCTTTAGAACCACAAGATAGAATATTTCTGGTAAGAAGGATGCAAACCAAAACACTATTTGCACCTTAGTATATACATTGGGAATGTGTTAACCACAACATCCGTAACTTGTCTCTGAGTGTGGTACACCAAATTAGCAAGATGTCAATATAGGAATATTGAAAACATATTAGAACATGTGTACCCACCTTCACATCATACATAGACAACAAACTGATCCATACACTGCAATTTTGACTTGGACCATTAGATATCTTTGCACATTAACTATCTTTGGAGCATGTATAATCTTCAACACACTTTTGACATCAATGGCAACCAAGCTTATCAAGCTGCACCATTTATTTTCTCATATTCCCAAGGAATAGAATGCTACAGTGAACTACCTTGCCAAATGGACTCAAAATAAAATCATCATTAAAATATTTTTAATTTGAAGGCATTGTCTTTTAAAAAATCCTCTATGCTTTTCAAGCTTATTCATAATGGTCAAATTACATTAGAATAAGAAATTTTATTTTCTTTATATTCATGATTATTCAAGTTGTTCTAATTTTTGTTGGGTTAAGAATAAAGCTAAACTTTCTTGAATCTTCCTTTTCTTACTTCATAAATGACTCCTGCCATTCAAAGATCTAAAACGAAAATATAATCTATCATTATTCCTTCAATATATAAATAGTTTCACTTTTATTAAAAAAATGGTAACCTCTACATGTTACTCCATATATTAGCAACTCAGATAATTTTTCTCTACTTATCTGATTGACTAAGTTTTAAAATGCTTTAGATTTAAAATAAGTTTAGTTTTATTTCTCATCTTTGAACTTTTCTCTATCTAATGTAATGATAAACAATTATACAAATCTAGAAAGTGTAGGTGATACTTCAAACAATTTAAGCTTAAATGCACGGTATCTTGTTATGAGTGGGATGTAAGCAACTAGGTTAACCATGACAGTTTGTGATGGAACATCCCTTTTGTTAAATTGAAAGATAAAGGGGTTGTACTTAGTAACATACGGTACGTTGCATGTCGGTGGGATTGTTATGCTAATAATTCATTACTGAACTATATCACATGTATTCTAATTTCCAAGGTTTTTGAAGTGCAGGTTTCTCTATATGGCAAGAGAAAATTTATGCTTATTTGAAACATGTTCATTAAGATCTATGCCATATGTTCATCATTGGGATCAATGCCAAAATATATTATAGTTCTGCTCCACGAGGTTGTAACAGACAGAATAATAGTTATATATATAAGTGCAATCATTGCATTCGATATATATTCTACAAATGTTCGCTCTGTTGGATAAAAATAAACCAAACTACAGTGGACAAAGAAGAAAACAAAAACCAGATAAAATGGATAGCAAGAAGAGAGGGAAAATATTTTCTATTTCATTAACTTAACCAAAAAGATTACAAACTTCAATGCTTACATACGAAAACTCAAAGCAAGGCTCTGTACATTCCTTCATACAAAAATTATGCAAGTTTTGGAGGAAACTAATTGTTGCTATGTGCTACTGCGAACATTCTGAAGCACTTTCCTCTGTCAATGTTTTGGAGCACTTTCCTCTACTGCTGTAGGTTCACCTGAACATTCCTCCTTTTGTTCTTTTGTTGTCTTCTATCTCTAACTCTAACTAAAAAACATTCTATTATATTTTGTTATTTTGTCTTTCCCTGCCTTTTCTAGAATTGACGCTCAATTCAAATTCACCTACCAAGAGTTAATTCTCTACCAAGATTAATTGGCTAGCATGGAGGTCATACACGGTAGGTGGAGGATCCCTATGGATCATTTCAAACTATGCATTAAATGCACTCGGTGGGTGGCTGCGAAAGATTAACATTTCCAACACTCTCCCTTAATCTTGAGTCTTTCTGATTTATATCACCATTCAAAAGTTTTAGAGCATAAGTTCTGGAGCATATGCTCTTCTCCAAATTTATGGAGCATCTTCCATTTTTTGTGTTTCTCTAAACACAAGTTCTGGAGCACCTGCGCCAATTTCTGGAGCATCTGTCTTTTTCTATGTTTCCTTGAACACAAGTTCCAGAGCATTTGTGCCAAGTTCTGGAGCATCTGTGCTCCTCTGTGTTTTTCTGGACACAAGTTCCAGAGCATCTCTATTTTTTTGTGCTTACCAGAGCCAAAGTTCCAGAGCATTTGTGCCAAGTTCTGGAGCATCTGTGCTCCTCTGTGTTTTTCTGGACACAAGTTCCAGAGCATCTCTATTTTTTTGTGCTTACCAAAGCCAAAGTTCCAGAGCATTCTTCCATACCTAGCCTATCTCTTAGGCATTCAAAGGAGTCTTTTGACAATGCCTTTGTGAAAAAATTGGCAAGTTGCTGCTCAGATCTGCAATACTAAAGCTTGATCTCTCCATGGTCCACCAACTCCCTTATGAAATGGTAGTGGATTTCTATGTGCTTGCTTCATCCATGAAAGATGGGATTCTTGGTCAATGCAATAGAAGATTCGTTGTCACAAAATATGGTTGTACCATCTTCTTTTTGCTCATTCAAATTTGCAAGGATTCTTCTAAGCCAAATGGCTTGGCATGCTGCTACATTTTCTATAAAGTATTCTGCTTCAGCCGTGGAAAGAGAAACTATGGGCTACTTCTTTGATGCCCATGATATTGCTCCTAAACCCATGTGGAATGCATATCCCAAAGTTCTTTTTCTGTCATCTACATTTCCTGCCCAATCATTGTCTGTGTACCCAACAAGTTGAAACTCATTAGAGGTGGTATACATAATGCCATAGCCTTTCGTTCCATTGACATACCTTAAAATTATTTTTCCTGCTTGCTAGTGTGCATCCTTAGGTTGCTCCATGAACCTAGAAATCAGGCTTACCACACACATCAAATTAGGTCTTGTTGCTGTCAAATACATGAGGCTTCCAACCATGCTCTTATAGAGGGTTGGGTTAACATCTTTGTTGCTATCCTCTTTGCTTAATTTTAGACCTGTAGTTATTGGTGTTGGGGCTGGTTTGTTGTCCAACATTCTAAATATTTTCAAGATTTGATTAGCATAACTTGTTTGACAAATAAATATGCCATCATCTGTTTGTTGGACCTCTATGCCTAGGAAATATTTTAGCAAACCTAGGTTTGTTATTTCAAACTCATTTTTCATTGCCTCTTTGAAATCAGCAATGAAAAGATTACTATTACCTGTGAAAATTAATCATGTACATACAAAATAGCAATAAGTATCTCACCATTGGCTTCCTTGATGTAGAGTGTGGGCTCATTGCCACTTTTGTTAAATCCATTGCTCAAAAGGTACATATCAATTATGTTGTACCATGCTTGTGGTGCTTGTTTCAGCCCATAGAGAGCTTTTCGGAGCCTGTAGACTTTGTCTTCTTTCCCTGGAACTTCATAGCTAGGTGGTTACTCTACATACACCTCTTCTTTCAACACTCCATTCAAGAATGCTGACTTTACATCCATTTGTAGTACTTTCCATTTATGTTGGGCTATGATTGCTAGGCCTGCCCACACTGTTTCCAGCCTTGCAACTGGTGCAAAAGTCTCATCATACTCTCTTCTAGGCTGCTGTTTATATCCCTTAACAACTAGCCTTGCTTTATGTCTTTCAACCTTACCATTAGCAGTGCATTTGGTCTTATAGACCCACTTAACTCCAATGGCTGATTTCCCTTTGGGTAAATCAGTGAACTCCCATGTTTTGTTTCTCACTATAGCATCTAGCTCTTCATCCATGGCGTTACACCATTTTTCTTCTTTCACAGCTTCTTCAAAATACATTGGATCACTATGAGAAAACAAAGAAAAATCCAAATCCTCATTAAAATATTCATACCTTGTGTTGTCATAAATTTCCCTCACGCTTCTAGTCTTCCATGGCATCAATGATGCAAGCGTAGGGTCTGAAATTTTGGATCTGCTTGACTGTTGTTTTGATGAAGAAGACTGCTGCTATATAGTTTTGGAGCATCCTCCCTACTGAAATGTTTCGGAGCTGCTGCTGCTGTTTTCTAGACTTTCACCTTGTTGTAAGGTTCCAGAGCATCTTCCTTCTACAGCTTCTTCATCCTCAAAAGGTATTGGAATAGAAATACCTATGTTGCTATCAATTGTTCCATCCCATGATTCATTTTCAATGAACTCAATGTCCTTGCTAATCACCAATTTCTTGGTGATGTGATTGTACAATCTATAGGCTTTGGATTCTTCACTATAGCCTATGAAAATGCATTTTTCACCTTTGTCATCAAATTTCTGCCTTTTCTCTTTTGGCATGAGAGCATATGCCACACATCCAAATATCCTCAAATGCTTAACACTCCATTTGCATTTTGTCCATGCTTCTTGTGGAATCCTATCACAAACGGCCTTTGTGGGACACCTATTCAAGATGTAAACTATTGTTGCTACAACATCACCCCAATATTCATTTGACAAACATTTTTCCTTCAACATGCTTGCTGCCATCTCCATGATTGTTCTATTTTTTCTTTCAGCAACTCCATTTTTCTGTGGAGTATACCTGGCTATGAGTTGTCTCTGAATACCTTGAGACTTGCAAAAATTCATAAATTTATAAGAGATATACTCCCCCCCTCTATCCATTCTGAGGACTTTGATATAATGGCCGGTTTGTTTTTCAGCCAAGGCCTTAAACTCTTTTAATTTCTCAAATGCCTCTAATTTGTTCTTCAAAAGATACACCCAAATTTTTCTACTATAGTCATCTATGAGTGTCATGAAATAAACATTTCCTCCTAGTGTTGGGGTCTTCATGGGACCACACAAATCTGAATGCACCAACTCTAATGGTGCTCTTTCTCTCCTAGAATGCCCCAAATGAAAAGGTTGCATATGTTGTTTACCTAGGATGCATGTTTCACATTTTCTATCGGGCTCTACAATTGCTGGTATGCCCCTAACCATGCCTTTTTTAGCTAAAAGACTTAAACTAGAATGACTTAAATGCCCATACCTCAAATTCCAAAGCTTGGATGGGTCTTGGATGACTGATTTGAAGGTTGACTATTGTGAGCCTTTTGACTATGCTGAGATTTGCATTTTGAGGGGAAAAATTCGGTTCTTTATCATTTGAACTGCTGCCATAACTCTCTTTCTTTCATCCTTGTCGTAGATGATGCATTCTCCTTTCTCCATCAACACTCTATAGCCATTTTGGACCATCTGTCCAATGCTTAAAATATTATGTTTCATTCCTAGGGCATAAAAAACATCATGAATTTATCTTTCTTCACCGTGCTTGGTTTGTAGGCACACTATGCCTTTGCCCTTGACTAAAACCTTCTCATTGTTTCCCATTTTGATTTCAGACTTGATGCTACTATTAATGGAGGCAAATAAATTTATGTTACCACTCATGTGGTTGCTACAACCGCTATCCAAGCACCAAACTTCAGCGCTGCCTTGTTCTGCTAGATTGCATGCAATAAAAACTTGTGACTGTTTTTCATTTTCAGCCTTGTTCTCATTCGCCATATTTGCATTTTGGCTCCCTTCATCACATTGTTTCTTCCTAAATTCACTTGCATAGTGACCATGCTTGTGATAGTAGTAACACTACACATTTCTCTTATCTTTCCTATGATTTGAGCTACTATTCCTTGTGTTTTGGAAGTCTGATTGGGAAGTGTTGGCTTCCTCTTGGCTATTTGAGCTTCCTCTTCCTCTACCTCTTAGATTTATTTGTGCTTTGAAGGCTTGTTCTTAGGAAGAATTTGCAGACCTATTTATGCACTGCTCATGGGTTTGAATTGAACCCATTAACTCATCAATTGATAATATTGAGAGGTCTTTTGCCTCTTCTATGGAAATAACTACTAGTTCAAATTTAACAGGAAGGCTTCTGAGAATCTTCTCCACAATCTTCTATTCTATAGCATTTTCTCCATTTATCCTCAATTGATTAATCAAGGTGGAGGCCCTTGTATGAAAATCTAAAATGGACTCATTGTCCCTCATCTGCATGGTCTCAAATTCTCTCCTTTGCAGCTAGAGTTTTACAAACCTGACTTTCTCAATCCCTTTGCAAGTGGTTTAAGTATTTCCCATGCCTCGTTTGCATGACAAGTTGTTGCTACTCGAGGGAAAATAGCCTCTATTAAGGCTACCTCAATCAAACTAAGGGCTTTAACATCATTCTTCCTTATCTCCTTCAACTAGTTCTTTTGGGGATTGGTCAATGTTGCATATGCATTTGGCTCAGTCGCATCTGTGAACCCATTTACAACTAACTCCCACAAATCATTTTCTACAAGAATGGTTTTCATTTTCTTTGCCTAGACATCATAACTTTTTTCATCAAAAATAGGTGATTGTTGTCAACTCCTACTATCTCCTCCAGCCATTTTGCTAAATGGGGGAAACTACAAATACCCAAAAAAAACCAAAGGGTTTTTCTTCACTTCCTAGAAAACTAGGGCTTTCCCATATACTCAGAAGCAAGACTTCTATCACAATACGCCTAGGACTAGAGCTAGGGCTTTAAAAACTAAATGCCCAGAAAGCTTAGGACGTTGATACCAATCTGTTGGATAAAAATAAGCCCAACTACAGTGGACAAACAAGAAAACACAAACCAGATAAAATGGATAGCAAGAAGAGAGGCAGAATATTTTCTATTTCATTAACTTAATGAAAAAGATTACAAACTTCAATGCTTACATACAAAAACTCAAAGCAAGGCTCTGTACATTCCTTCATACAAAAACTGTGCAAGTTCTAGAGAAAATTAGTTGCTGCTATGTGCTGCTACAAACATTCCAGAGCACTGTCCTCTGTCAATGTTCTAGAGCACTTTCCTATGCTGTTGTAGGTTCACCTAAACATTCCTCTTGTTCTTCTGTTGTCTTCTATCTCTAACTCTAACTGAAAAACATTCTATTTTGTTCTTTTGTCTTTCCATGCCTTTTCCAAAATTGGCGCTCAATTCAAATTCACCTACCAAGAGTTAATTCTTTGCCAAGATTAATTGGCCAACATGGAGGTTAGACACGATAGGTGGAGGATCCCTACGGATCATTTCAAACTATGCATTAAATGCACTCAGTGGGTGGCTACGAAAGATTAACATTTCCAACACGCTCAATGTTTGCATGCAGACTGTTTCAATTTACACTACCTACATTAGCTAGGAGACCATCCAAATGTATGATTATCATTCCCTTGCAAGTGCACAAATCCATCTTTTGATTTGTGCATACTAATTATATCAATCAGATTACTTTGTCGCAGGAGGTAAGCAAATTCAGACCTTTGCTTTGCACGTCAAAGATATCTTTGTTTAATTTTCCAACTTGAAATAAATGATATTCCTACCTACATTATGACTCAGAAGTTGTGAATGATAAAGCAAGCCATCTTACCAACTGCTTCCTACCTTCCCATATAGTAGTTTTATATATCTCCAGTGTGAGAAATCCTGCCGTTATGTTTGTTTAATTAATTCAAAAATCAAAGAGATCGAGAACATTCCTTTAAGTTATTGAGAACATGAGAAAAATTTTGATAACGCACTCGAACTAATAAAATTGAACATATTAAATAGAACAAGTCTCCCTAAGGTGTCTTAAATTTCTCTTCCAAGTAGAGTTCAAAGTCTTAATACATAGACTAAAATAGAGAAAGCATCTCGTCGTCTTAGATTTTTATTATTTCAATTTAGTTCTAACAAAATAAAGGGAATACAATTTATTAAACTTGTTAGTTTCTCTTATAGAATAGCTATACATCATATCATGGATTTTTTAAATTATGGTATTGGATAAATTGAACTATGTAAATTGTAGAAGATCATCAATAAGGTGGCTTAAATAGCTATGATATAGAAACTAGAATTTTTGTTGTCATTAATGAGATTATGGCATATGTCAAATCTTGGTATTGTTGTGGTTGTCATAAATCTTTAAATTCTTGTTGGGTTGTTGAGTTTGTAGGTTTGAATCTCACAGTTGTCACTCAAGTTCAAGCTCTCGTTGGACCATTGTGTTTGTGAGCCTTGTATCATGACTTGGCCATTAAGCTTGTAGGTTTGAATTTCTACCATTAATGTTAGGAGAGGTGGTCCCCCTTCTGATCTCTATCAATGTGAGTTTGGTCTAAATAATTTTGACTTGGGTGATGAAAAAAATGGTCTACCACAATCTTTCTAAGCATTTCTTTATTTAACATAGGTTAGTGTTGTGGCAATGGAAAAAGTATCCATTTATTTTTCCTTGCTTGTTTTGGACCTCCTTGTTAAATTAAGTGTTATGTTGCCTTGATCTAGTGTTATAATGTATTTTGTACATTCACGTTGGATTTAGGGCCCTTTTAAGCTAAATTGACCTAACTTTGCCTTAATTTAATATTTTAAAATGTATTTATTTGCACCTTCACATTTATTTTTGGGTCATTTTGAACTAAATGAACATAATTGTACCTTATTTAAGGTGTTGTAAAGTCTTGTTCCACACTTTCACACTTTTCTAGGGTTTATTAAATAATTGGGCTACTTTATGCCTTATTTGGTCTTATTCTACATCCACAAGCCTCATTTAATGCATCTTTCTGAGGATAATCTTGATATAAATTAACATCCAATCATAATTCAAGAGTTTTTAGTTTGTGTAGCCCAGACTTAGTGATCTAGGAATCATACGCCACCTTGGTCATATGACTCCCACCTAGCTTTTTGGGTCCCAATTTGGATTTCGTACCATTCTAAGTGATGCAGGAGCATCCTTGGTTCTTGGCAATCTTGCATCAACAAAAAATATTCTCATTCAGTTTTGTTCTTGTTTTTTTCTTGTTCTAGTTTGAGTTGGTAGATCCACTGTTTCTTCATGTTTTGTTGCCATTTCTTGTGCACCTAGGATTTCATTTTGGACATGTTCAATTATCATATTCAAATTTTGTAGCTCATTTGTATTTCTTTTCGGCAAGTTATCACTTCCGGAGTACGTGATAGTCTTTGGGACTGGCTCCAAAATAACTTCAAAACCTAACAACTACTTGTGGATCCTCACGATGTATTTAGATTTGTTCTACAGAGTGTCCCTAACCTTACAGTTAGGTCCACACTTCACCATGTGCATCTACCATGGATGAATTTCAGATTTGAGGCCAACCTGTTCTTGCACACGTTACACTTTTCTTCTTGGAGATTGTAGTGAGTTTTGGCCAATGTGGATGTTTCTCGACCTACGGATGTGATATAAATCTAGTATTGAATCATCAAATTAGGGATAGTTAAGTAAGATAGAATATGAGGTATATAGATTTCAATTTGTAATATTTTCGCTTGCATGTATGAGCACTATACTTGAGCATGTTGCAATCAGGCCTGTGTGTCGAATCTATAAGCCTGGATGTGGAAAACTATTTGGAAGCAATAATTCTGATAATAAGAGTGTTTGCATATGCATTTTCATCCATATTGTGTGTTTCTTTTGTTGTGTGACTCTTGTTGCATGGTTTGGACTGTTCTCTTTGAGGACCCTCCTACCGTGACTGCACCTCTAAGGATTTTTGAAAATGATCTCATAATTAATGCCAAATGGGACTTATACACCACTTCTGGCGTATGAGTCTCGTGTGGCCCAAAATTAAATATAATTCAAATTCTTGGTGGGATTTCATTCTCCTAGATCTAATATCGGCTTATAGTGGTGTGATTTCAATAAATTCGGCATAAACAAGTATAAATACAAGTTTCCTTCACTCATTTTATACTTAGAAAGTTGAATGAGCATCCTTATAGAAAATTTGAGTTCACAAGAGCATTCAAGAGTTTACAAGAGCATGCAAGATAACTCAAGGGTAGATTATCAAGTGTTTTAGAGCATTATTCAAGCATTAAGCATCATGTCAAAGTTATCATGCTATAGTGTAGAAAAAAAGCATACCCTTGCATTTTCACACTTAATTTGGACCCATTTAATCACCCCTTGCATTAAATTCCCTATAGGTCACTTATTATGGGCCCCTATGACCCCTTTTGGTTCATCTAGAGGCATATTTCATCTGTAAACCTGACCAAAATCCACAAAAAACCTTTAATCTTGGTAACCCACCTTTCAAAAGTGCAAAATTAGCCCAGTGGGACCAAGACACCCTTCGTGGTGTCTTAGTCCCTCTTAGTGGGACCAAGATTCCACTTAGGTAATCTTAGTTCCGAGGGCTTTATTTTCAAGAATTAAGAGTGGGAAATGAAAATATCTGATTCAAACTAGTATTTTGTTAGCCTTTGGGATCTAATAGCTGGGTTATTACATAGGAGTTCCAATAAAAGTAATATTTGCACCCCATTTTCACCCAAGAAAGTAAGTTCAATAAATTTGAGACAAGTTTTGAAGAAAGTTTCAAGGAAAGTTTCAAGAAACTAGGAATTGGAGTCTTGGAGCAACCTTCTATTATGTTTTTGCACATTTTTCAAGTCCATTTTCAAGTCAAGATCTAGCATTTCCAAGTACTAATAATGGATTCCTATTGAGGATCATGAGATATTCTAGGTTGGAGATACAACTATTCACTCTTCCAAGCCTAAAGACTTGTTTCTTGAGTGATTCCTTCTTTCATTGTTGTTCTATTTTATATTTAAGGAAGGTATATTTCATGTTTATGGCTTATTAGGGTGATTTGAGATCTCCTTTGTAGGTCACTCTCATTTGCATTTTGGGAATTCTATTCTAACACATTTGAATAGGGTTTCTCCATGTTGTAGCTTGCATAATCTTAGACACACTTAAGATTAGGGCTCACACACATTTCAATTTTCAGATATATGCATTTTCATCAAAGTTTAATTACTAAACAAGGGGTTTGACCAAGGCAAACCCCCATTAATAATCAATCAAATTTTGTTTATTTTGCAGGTTATTTGTAGGTTCATATCTAGATACTTGGTGAAGAAGGAATTACAAATCTTGGACCTCGAGACCACATTCAAAGATTTCATAAATTTAGATTAGGACTAAGACGATAACAAGGGTGTCTTAGTCCTCTAGGGGGAATTTTATAGATTTTTTTTTATATTTTGTTTCGACATCCGAAGATTCTACATTTCCCTCGAAAAAAAATAGTGAGACTAATAAGATAGTAAGGGAATCTTAGTCCTCCATAGAATATTTTGATAGTGTCTTTGCATTTCTGGAATTATCATTACATTTTTAGAACTCCCAAGTACATATATCATAACTTCTTGTTGCTTAATTTCATCCTTTACACCCATCATTTAGCTTGTATTACTAGGTTTTTTTAGTTGAATGTTAAGTTGGCCTTTCCAAGCTTTTTCTTGGCGGTGAACCCATCAAAGCCTAAAAGAACCCCTCCTAGGTCTTCCCTATTGAGAATTGACTCACGCTTTGGATTGATCTAGTCAATCCAATTTGGGATCCTAAGACATCTTTGAATGAAAATAGGAGAATAGTGGTGTTCTACGACCTAGGTTATAAAGCACACATTTTCCAATGGTTCATTTTGGTGATCTTGACATTTTAGAGCTTTCATTTTCTAATTTGGAGTTCATTAAAGTTCTAGATCTATGTTGCATTCATCCTTGCATTGAATCTTGCATTAGTGAAAGCACATCTAGGGTTTCTCATGTTTGCATTAGTGAAAGTTCATATAGGCTGCATTTTTTTGCTTTCTTGGATCATCTTATCTCATTGAAAAACTAAAAAGTGCATTGTTAATCATCATAATTACATTTAGAAACATCATTATTGCATACAAAATTGAAAAAATTACATTCAAATTTGTATCCAATTTCTTGTCATTAGTTACTTTTTCTTGCATTGATTTACACTATTTTATATTTGTAAACATTGTGTCCCTAGGTGGGCAACCTATGAACACTATAAACAATCCAAAATGTACTATTTTTCTAAGAAAACATCTACTAGGACTAAAACCCCCTCCCTAGCGTCTTCCTCCCTCTTAGGGTTTTTGGATCAGAATCTTGTTTGAGTTGTATGCTATCTATTCTAGTTTCTGGAACCTTCAAATTTCATCAAGAGGACCAAGACACCCTTCCTAACATCTTAGTCCATATGGAGTTTGAAGATTCATTTTAAGAGTTAAACAATGAAATTTTGTGCTTCTATTTGTTGTAGTTACTTTATTGTTTGAGTTTTTCAATTTAGAATTTCATGCATTTTCATACTTCATTGATTGATAAAGATAGTTTATTGCACTTTTATTTTGTTATACATAGATTTAATTTTACATCAATTAGAAAACCAAAACACAAAAATACCAAAAACATTAAACAAGCATACATTTATGATTATTATATTAATATCATTTTTCCAGGTTAGTGTAACCCTCAATCCTTTTAGTAGTGATGACTTTGGTATGCTATATGGAGCCCTTGAGGACTTCATCTAGCAAGGTTCATCCTTTAATGCTTGTTCAAACAAACCCAAACAAAGAGAAGTAAATGTCATTTAACCTCAATTTATCCTTTATCCACCTTCAAACAAACCTCAACCTACAAACAAACATGTCCTTATCCTTGAAGCACCTAACAAAAATGTGCCACAATAATCAAATTATAATACTATTTCTCATACATATAACACAAGGAATGATAGACAACCTCAGCCTAATCCCGTTTCATTACAATTTCCTAATTCTATATTGCCTAGAACTCCTCATTTATCATTGTATAGTGGAAAGGAGTATGATCTTGTTGAACAAATTAAAAATACTCCTGCTAATATTTCCTTGTGGGATCTTATTCACAATTGACATAGTTATCACACCATGCTTCAAAAAACCTTACAACAAGTTGTGGTTTCTCCTAGTACAAATGCAAACAATGTGGCATCTCTAATACAAGGAATGAATACAATTAATGTAGACATTACCTTTCACCAACATGAGCTCCCTCCCTTGGAGATGAGAAAAAAATATGATGCATTCATGATAAAATCTAGATACAACACCATGGGAATAAAAATGACCCTTTTTGATATTGGCTCGGCTCTAAATGTGTGCAATGTAAACCTTTTAGATAAGCTGGGAGTGGATGAATCAAAAATGAACTTGGCTCCTTATCAATTTTAGGATTTGACAATGTAGGAAAGTAACCACTTGATGTGACTACTTTACCTATTACACTCAGAAAGGCTACCTTACAAACTCCTATTCATGTGATGCCTCATGACCTTTCATACAATTATCCTTTAGGAAGACCATGGATTCATGAGATGCATGTGGTTCCTCTGACTCTTCATTGTACCATGAAGTATGTCTATAAAAACAAGTTATACCAAATTTAAATGGACCTAGGGCCTGAAAGTTGCTTACAAATTGGAAAATGAACCACTAGTCCTCTGAAAATATTAATTCCAACATAAAAAATAGAACCTATGTCTTTCACCAAAAGGTGTAGCCTTTGACACTTTTTCACTCATTTGGGCCTTTTCCCTTGGATTTTGGCCTTGTTTTGCTTTGATCTGATGTTGTAATGTGGTCAACACATTCACATTAGGCCTGAACGCTTGCAAATCAACAATAAACTAACAATGTTTAACAAAGGTGTTTTGAAGTGTTGTAACACATCTTCCCACTTTTCTAAGACCCTTTCAACACAATTCACCTAAACAACCCCTTTTTACCCCTTCCCAAGCCTTGTGTCAAAGTATTGTAAGGTTTTGTCATGCATTTTCACACATTCTTAGGCTTGTCATCACTAATTTAACCCTTCCTAATGATAAATTGGTCTCTTAATATACTTTTAGGTCCAACTTAAGTGTTTTTCGGGAGGCAAGTCTGATAAACATCATTTAACACTTTTTTATTCCTGACCATCACTTGAATTTGTCCAAGTGGACTAGTTCTCTACCTTACGCGACCTAGTCCATTTTGGCTTAAAATTCAAATTTAAAATAAAAACCTAATAGGAATTTGCCTTCAAAACCCTAGTGTCGGCCTATCAAGTGACATTTTCTAGAAATTAGGGCATATCTTGTATAAATAAGGGTTTTCATCCTCATTTCATCGCCCCTAACATCATTTTCATCTTCACAAGCACTCTTGCACTCCAATCTTCTCAAGCAAGCATTCAAGCACACGACACTTCAAGCAACCTCCATTGGAGTTGATTCTTGCATGTTTTAGACTTCAACAACAAAGGATTTTCTGAGTACTTACATCGTTTTATCATTCAATCATCTTTCCTTTCTATTTCTATTTCATTTGGGTTTACTTACCATCAATGGGGTTTGACTAAGGAAAACCCATATTCCCTAACCCTAAAATTTTCTTTGTCTTTGCATGTGCTTTGTAGGTTTTATGTATATTTGGAAAGGAATAAAGCATTGAAAAAGGGTACCATCATTCCATTCAAGTCAACTCAAGACATCAAACCCTAGGAGGAACAAAAGGACAACTTGCAGGTCGCTTATGAAGATTCACACAAGGGCTTCTATAGAAAAGGAAAGTACAAGTGGGGACCCATAGATTCAACCCTTCAAAATCTTGAAAGTACTAGGAGGACTAGGTCACCATGATTGGTGACCTTGTCCCTCTACCACACTTGAAAAAGGGTTTTGACATTTCAGGATACCCTTTTTCCCGAAAACCAGTCTAGCAAAGTTTCTTGGCAGTAGGACTAGGACGCCCATTCTGGCATGTCCCTATGCAAATTTCCAACAAATTCTAGAACCTTCCAATAATCCTCCTCTGCATGTTTTAATCCCCAGGTGCACAATCTCTGTATTTTCCAGTTTCCTTCTGGATTGCATACATTTAGGGTATTTAGTTTAGCTTGCCCATAGTTTACATTTTCTTTCATTTACATTTCATAGTTAGTTTAGTTTAGTTTCATTTCATTTCAGCATTCAACCACACTTCTGACACACAACACAACCCTATTCAGCCATACTCTTTGAATGCAATCACCAAAAAGACCATATCATCAAGTGGAAAGAGAGCCATTCCTAAATTAAGAGCTCCTAGGTGAAAAACCGTAGGGGCCAAATTGGGGGAATCATCTTTCCCTTTTTAGCATAACTCTTTTGATGGTTCATATTGGTGAACCCAACCATAGACTACTTGTTAATCGTATGATTTTGCACTTCATCTTAGGAAAAAGCTTGCATTGCATTTGGATTTTGCAATGTTTGCATCCTAGGGTTCATAAAAAAGTACATTAGTGAAAATTTCATGTTAGATTGCACTTTGCATTGCATTTTTCATTAAAAAAATACAAAATATTTACATTTCCATTCTCTGTCTGCATCAGGAAAGCATAAAAATCATAAAAATTAGTCAAAATTTCATAAAACTATAAAAAATAGCACTACTGGGACTTGTTCGCCACACTAGGGGACCTAGTCCTCTTGCACCATACATTCTATAATTCCTGGAATTTTTAAAGCATTTTCTACACTTTAGTTATCTTGTTTTGCATTTCGATTTTCTATTACATAATCTTAGTTACACATATATTTTTCTCTTTTGTTTACACTACATTTGCATCCACCCTACCCTTAGTCCACTTTGTATGACCATTTGGTGTTCTCTTGTTGATACCATAGTGAGATGAAGCTCTAGACTCATGGCATCTAACAACAAAACTCTTGATTTAGATCTTGGGATCTCTTTGGCTTCTACTCCTAGTATTGACAATAGTACACTAGGCTTAAAGACCATCCTTAGCAACTCTCTGCACCTAGGGAACACACATGGTGATAAAAAATTGATGACCTCCCAAATGACAAGCTATTTCACATCCATGCTGATTTAGTTGACCTTCAACATTAACTAAGCCTTGAGAACATTTATGCCACTACCATCCTTGCCATAGAGAACATTCACTACTTGCTTGACTGCAAAGATGGCCTAGGTGTTGTTAAGAATATAGTGGAAATATACCCAAAACATGCCTCTTCCACACCTCGGGTATCTCACCCACCCACCCCTATTGTTGACCAAGGAGATCCTTCCACTCCCCCCCCCTCAAAAATAGCTTCCATCTTCACTTATGCATCTCCTAGTGTGACAAAAACCATGCAATAGATTATTAATGTGGTAAATTCCCTCGATATTCCTACTAGTGTTCCTACTTCCCTTCTAGAATCACATCCCCTAACCTCTTCCACCATACCTCCCATTAGCATCCCATTCAATTGCCCTGCCACTACATTCACCCCATCACCACTTTCGCTTCCATCTCATAACACTTATACCGATCCCCTCATCACACAATTTTTTCACACCATAACCTCCATGCAACAAAAAATATCCACTATCAACCAAAGCAAACATGGTTCACCTACCCACTATGTTCATAGCAGTCCATTTTCCTTAGACATCCTACACACCCCACTACCACAAGGAATAGAAATTCCTAGATTTGAGAAGTACGAAGGGAAGGGTGACCCTTCTAATCATGTTAATGCTTATACTACCTTATGTAGTGACTTTTCTCTTGATGACAAGTTGCTAGCTAAACTGTTTCCTAGGACCCTCGAAGATGCCACCTTGGATTGGTTTTCATCCTTACCAAAAAATTCCATTAGTTCATTCAATGAACTAGTGGATGCCTTCATCAACCACTTCCAAGTCCACATGACCCCTAAGAAAACCTTTGTTGATCTCATGACATGCAAGAAAGACACTAACGAGAAGATAACTGACTTTATATGTTGTTATCAGGTGCTTTATTTCTTAATTGATGTCAAGATACCTGACAGACATCTTAAAAATATGTTTATTGAAAACCTATTAACACCTCTCCAAGACAAGCTCACCCTCATGAAGTTATCTTCCTTCATGCACTTGTGCTAAGTGCTCTGTGATTATCATAGCTCAACTAGTAGTCATGATACACGATCCACTCCTAGTAGAGTTGATAATTCTGACTCTTCCACCCAACCCAACTATTAGCCATTCCTAAAACTAAAAAAAGGGGTTTTACAATTTAACCCTCCTTCCCAAAACCCTTCACCTGCTAATAACCAAGTGGTCACTATTATATTTTCCATGCCCTTCAATTATGGATATCTTAAATGAACCTTCACACCACCTGATACCCTCCATAATACCATGACCCAATTTCTCTAGCAACAAATGATATCCTTACCTCATGTCGATGCACTCGATCCCAATAAGCCATTACCTCCATCATACAACTCCACCTCTTATTGCTATTTTCATCAAAATAATGGACATGGCACCGAACAATGCAAGCATCTCAAGCACCTTGTGTAAGACCTAATTGATTCAGGCCATCTATCCATTGCTAGTATCAATGATAAGGGAAATAATTCCATTACACCCCCAAACCAAAATCTGCAAATGTTCACCAACCCTATGCCTAAACACAATGTTTCATTTGTTAAAGTGAGCGAAACTTCACAAACTGATGTTATGAATGTTGACACACAAGATGCACATTTTGATTCTCTTCCACATGTAACCCTTGTCACACCTATAAATGAAATGGTAGGTGCAATTAACGTTATCTAGATCGTAAGGGCCAAACCAAAACACCTCTTGAGATTACCTTTTCACCTCAAGAGATACTTAGAGATCTTCCTGATGGTCCTCTCTACATAGCCGACATAATTTATGATAAACCCACTAATGGGATACTCATAGATCTCGCCTATGGTGAGAATGTGATCATAGAAGAATTTATGGTATTACATGATATCTCTCAAGATGTTTATGATAGACCTATTACATGGACTAAAACACATTATGGTTTTGCATGCCCTACGATCGGATCAATCACTCTCCCATTACAAATAGGTCCTAAGACATTGGATGTTACCTTCTCTATCATACCACAATCAGACCAATTTTATTTGTGACTTAGCCACCCATGGCTTCATTCAATGAAAGTAGTCCCATCTATTATCCATAAATGTGTGAAGTTTCCTGTTAACAATGAAATATTCATTGTTCACCATAATGGCTTCAATCCTTTATCCTCCAAAGGAATATTTACTTTGGAAGAATTTTGGCCTGAGCCCATGGAACCTATCACCCCTAGACGAGATTTATTTTTCATTGCCTATCAAAAATTTAAAGAAAAGAAAATCTTTGAACTCTCTCTCCATAAAATACCCCCTTCTACCTCGAAAAAACCTATCCTTGATGAAGCTATATTGCAACCCAAATCTAACATGCCTAACTAGACCACACCTGAAACCTCTTCAACATCATCCAAGAGGCCTAGGGATCATGATAGAAATTCCATTCTACCTCCTCGCACCAAACAAGTGTATAAGGCTAAGGAGAAAGTGGATGAGACACCTACGGTTCCTCCTATTCATCCTCCTAGGGACGACAAGCAACCTACGGTGGACCAACCCACTCCTTCTTAGATGCACCTTGACAAAAAAGTAGAAAGGAATAAAGAAGCTAGGGAGCATAGGTGTCATCATCATGCTCTTTCTCACCAATCATGTGATGAAGAAAACATTGATAATCATAACCCACCTATGCCAAAAGTAGTGCCTGATGACCCTCTTCCTTCACCCCCATAGCCTAATCCTATACCTCCATCAGCGCCACTATTGCATGCTTCCACTGATATTATCCTTCAACCTCCTATTATAATCAATCTAGATGATGATGATGAGAATAATGCTAGAATAGATGAAGAGGTACACAAAACTTTGAATTCACTATTTTCCTCTTCCACGAGCATTCATGATAATTCTCCTCAAGCAAGCATTGATCTAGACACTAGTTCAACAATTGTTGTTGTCCCTCTTGCTATTCGCCCACCTAAGTTTTCTAATGAGAAAGATTGGGAGGCAGATGACTTGCTTGATGATTGACAAGCATTTTCATTACTAGTTTCTTTCTTTTTATTTTTTGTGTGGCACCATCATGTGTTCCCTAGATTTTTCTATTTGATGTTCCCTCTCTTTGTGACCTTCTTCTATTTATCTTTCACTTCTTCTATATGTCATGCATTCATTTAACTTTTTCTTCTCTTTTTTCTTTCCATTAGGGGATGATGAAAGGCATTGAGACCACAATGTTTCCTTCATGTTGACCCATATGGACCCCACTTTTTACTTTTTGCTTCTTCTTTTCTTTTCTCCTTCTATTTGGGGATGATGCAAGGCATTGAGACCACAATGTCTCCTTTCATGTTGACCCACATGGACCCCCCTTTTTCCTTTTCACTTTTTGTTCTCTTTTTTATTTCTATTTGGGGATGATGCAAGACATTGAGGCTGCAACATCTCCTTCATGTTGACCCAAATGGACTCTTTTCCTTTTCCTTTTTTTCTTTTTTCCTTCCATTTGAGGATGATGCAAGGCATTGAGACCATAATGTCTCCTTCATGTTGACTCAAAAAAGGCTTTTTCTCTTTGTCGTTTCCTTTTTCTTTTCCTTTTGGGGATGATGCAAAGTGTCGAGACACCATATGTCTCTTCCATGTTGACCCAAAACAACTCTTTCTTTTCATTTGTTTTCGCTCTCATTGTGTCCTTCTAGTTCTATGTATTTGGGGAGATGATGATAGTTCCAAGATCTCTACATAAATATTGCAGCAATGAACATAATGACCCCAAATCCATAGATCCCTTATGTGTTTGTGGTTTTTTCATTTTGGGGGAAACCCCCCTTTCTCTTTTATTTTCCCTTTAATTTTATTTTACATGACACAACCTTCCTTGGAAACATATCACTTGGCATAGGGCTTTCCAAGTAGGCTCTCATGCCCTTTTCTTTCCTTTTTTATTTTTCCTTTCTCTACTTTAAAGCAATTGCTCACAAAATGGTGTGTAGCAATTCCTTTAAAGTGGGGCATACATTGGCATTATTTATTTTTTATTTGCATTTGTTTTTCTTTGTCCTTGGTTTCTAGTGCAACCTTGTCACTTAACATGATGTTTTTTATTACTTTGTGGATGACATTGGATGTAATGACCTTCATAAGTGTGACTTATCTTATCATATTACATTCCTCTTAGTGGCCTGATGTGACGCAGTGCATCCCCTAAGTTGTGAATTTTCTATCCTTTGATTGACCCTCTTTTGGAAACATTAGACACAATGTTCCCTAAGTCAAAAACCTCATGTGAACTAAATAAGACTCCTTGGAACACTCTTTTTTCATTTTACATTCTGCATTTTTTCATATTGCATTTTTGCATCCTTGCATACATGGCCACCTTGCATAACACAACTTACATTCTTGTGGTGCCATCTTGCACTTGTTCATGATTTCTAAGCATCTAAGGCTTTGCTTGTCTCATGAAATTTAAACCCTTCGCTTTTGTGGTGTCTTATCAAAGTTATCAGAAGGTATTACTTTGGTATGGTTGAGCAGGATTCCCAACTAGTGGCATGAATATCCCCATAGCCACCTTTCCACGTGTGTGAGTACATACCAACCAAGCATATATTTTTCACCCTTTTTAGCATTCTCACCCGGAGAACAACCAAAAGTCACATCAGACTAGAGTGAGTACACCTTTCCTTTTAGACATACAACCTAGATCTAATCCACAACTAGCTAGACAAACGGTCGAAGCTTGATCTAACTTTCTCTCTCTCTTCACTCTCTCACATCACTTCTTGTGTGATATTTTGTGCTTATGTTTGGTTCACCATGGGATCTTGATCCTTGGGGCTTGATCATCCTTCTTGATTGATTTCATCTCATCTTACTAGCATGAATACATTGGATCCCTCTCGATATGCATGAATCAACTACTTTAGTGTGAGTTTGAAGCAAGTTCATCCTCTCACTAAAGTGAGGGATAAATGTGTCACTAAAAAGTGTAGCCTTTGACACTTTTTCACTCTCTTCAGCCTTTTTCCTTAGATTTCGGCCTTGTTTTGTTTTAATCTGATGTTATAATGTGGTCAACACATTCACATTAGGCCTGAATGCTTGCAAATCAACAATAAACTAATAGTGTTTTACAAAGGTGTTGTGAAGTGTTGTAACACATTTTCCAACTTTTCTAAGACCCTTTGAACACAACTCACCTAAACAACCCCTTTTTACCCCTTCCCAAGCCTTGTGTCAAAGTGTTGTAAGGTGTTGTAATGCATTTTTACACTTTCCTAGGCTCGTCATCACTAATTTAACCCTTCTTAATGATAAATTGGTCCCTTAATGTACTTTTAGGTCTGAATTAAGTGTGATTCAAGAGGAATGTCGCATAAAGATCATTTAACACCTTTTTATTCCCAACCTCCACTTGAATTTTTCCAAGTGGACTAGATCACCACCTTGGGCGACCTAGTCCCTTTTGGCTTAAAATTCAAAATTAAAATTGTAGACACATAAAAATGTCCTAGACTTGCTAATACCATTTTCTATGGTCATAGGTCTTCTATTGATTAAATAATTTTAACTATTTTATTAATTCATCGACATCCTTCATTTCCTCTTTGATTAATTAAATAAATTTTATTTATTTAATATGTCACTAATACCCTTGTCTTCTATAATTAAATAAATTATATTTATTTAATTATTTATGATCTTGCCACTATAATTAAATAGAACTTATTTTAATTATTTAATTATTCATTTATCCTTTTCTTCCACAATTAAATAAATTTTATTTAAGTAATTTCTTATTAATTTGTCATCTTCTTCCTATTTTGAATTAAATTAAAAATCAACTTTCTTTCTAATTTTAAATAAAATCATTTATTTAAAATTACTTACTTTCTAATTTTCCTCCACAATTAAATAATTGTCTTATTGGTTTTCCTTCTAAATTTAAATAAAAGCATTTTATTTAAACTGGCAATTTCCCCCTTTCCAAGTAAATAATTTTAAATTATTATTATTTACTAACATATGACCCCACTTTTTGAATTAAATTCATTTTTAATTTAAAAATGACAACTCGTCTCTTGAGGGAATTAAATTTAAATTTCTATTTTAATTCTCCTCTTTCCTCTTTTTCTGCCACTTGCATTCTTGTCCATATATTTGATTTTTCTAAAATCAAATATTACCCTTTCATTTCAAATTTCACTCTAATATTTCCCTAACCCTAATTGTGGGTTGTCACACGCTTTTATGTCCATTGATCTAAGGGCTTTCATGAAATTTCAATCTTGTCCCTCCATCTAAAATTGGCATTTCTATAAAATGACAATTTTACTCTCATTTTGGGATCGACAATCTACATCTCATCTATGTTAGAGTAAAGGTTTTAACTTAATTATGTTGATTAAGTTACCTTTATTCCCTTGTTAAGATTTCATTTTAGTTTGCATAAAGTGACATTTAATAATTATATTAATTATTAAATGTTTTCCTATTGGGGTTTATATTAGGGTTTGCATGATCTCCTTTTATAAGGATTGATCCCATTGTATTTCATATCAATTCATTCTCTCATTCTCTCTGATATATACATTTTCAATTTTCAGAGAACCCTTGTTTGTTTGTCTCCATCTCTTCTTTTATGCCAGGCTATTTGCATGCAAGCGATATTTAGGGTTTGTGAAGTTGTATTTTCTCAACTTCTACATGGTATCAGAGCTCCACACCTACCGCTTTCTATTCTTGTTTTGAAGATTTTTGGAGCTTCAGATGTTTGGGGTTTGTTTTCTTGATCTAGGGCATACCTGCAATTTTGAAGTATTTTCAGCTCAAACGGACCTCGCCATTGCATCCGCAGCTGTCCAAAACCCCTAAATCGACTATTCATTCGTCCATTTTGGACAAAGTCAAAATTTAGGGCAAAAGTTTTTTAGGATACGACCGTACGACTGTCGTCTGCGCGCGGATCTGTAAAAAATTCCTGGAAATTTTTTTTTTTTGGATTTTTCTTTCGTCAGAAATTTTTTTATTACAAAAAAATTGTAACTACATTTTATTTTTTTTATTAAAAAAATATATATGAAAAAAAGTAGATTTAAAGGCATGCTTAGGCCTATGTAAGGTACCCACAGGTACCTGTGTACGCATGCTTGTGGGTGCCTTACATATGCCTATTGGCGTACTGTTAGCCGACCGGTGGTCTGACATTACCACCGACCGGTAGTACTTAGGGCTCCTTTTTTTTTTTAAGTTTTTTTAAATAAAAAAATTCAATGCATTTTTTTATGATTTTTTTTTCAAAAATCAAAAGTTTTTTATTGTTTTTTTATTTAAAAATAAAATAAAATTTCATAAATATGTCCTATCGCACTTTTACGGTGACACCTATTTGGCCATCAAATTTAACCCAGTCTTTTTGCTGTGACGGTCGTATGACCATCAAATTTAACCCGGCGCTGGCTTTTTTCATCTTTGGAGCTGTTTTATTCCAAAGGCCATAACTTGGGCATACGATATCATTTTTTGGCAAATGAGATATCATCGAAAAGCTGGTTTACTCATCTTTTCAGCGGTGTGGGTTTCATCACTTCATTCTTCTATTGGTGCATTCTACAGTCAGTTTTTTAGTTATTCTTCATGTATTTCCAGCTTTGTCCTTTTTAGAGCATTTTGAGCATCATTTGTAAGCAATCTCTTTTATGTAAACGCACTGAGATAAAGTTCCACACTATTATACATGCATTATTTGAGGATTTTGCACATAAGGTTGTGCCATATTTTGTACTCACACTATTATTATAAAGTGCCATGAGGGGTTGTGTAGTTTGCCTTTGTTTTGCCATCATATCTTTGTCCGGTGAGTGTCCCTCCACGACGACAGTGAATCCATACCATGGGGGGGTTGTGTAGTTTTCCTTTGTTTGCCATCACACTTTTGTCTGGTGAGTGTCCCTCCATGATGACCATGGATCCATATGATTCCAGCCTCATGCATGTGTGCTTTGTTTTGCACACCACTTTTTCAGTTGCAGGTTCTTTCTTGTGCACTTTTAGATGTTATTTCTTCTTCCTCATGCACTACAAGTTGTTTCACATCATTTCAGTGGATCTATCAAGCTCTCCTAGTTCAGCATAATGGGGGGGTATTATATTGTTCATGCTAATTCTTCCTTGGTTTCGCCTTGGAAGGGATCTTCCATTCTCAGTTGATTAGTGTTTCAGACTATTGGTTCTTGTGCCATCTATATCTTCGTTCTAGGTGTTTTCCTTTGTTTGCCATCTGATTCGAGTGGTGTCATATGGGCACTTATGCAAATTGTTTTCTTCTTGTTCTTGATCATCCTATCTTCAACAAAGGTTCTTTAGCACCATAGCAGTCATCTTTCGATAGTTATTTGCAGCTTCTTCTGCTTCAGTGATGTTCCTCTTGGCTTTCTGCATCTCTTTTTTGGAGTAGAGCTTTTTCCCATGATGTTTTCTCTATTTTTCCATTTTATAGAGATTTGGTTGTATTTGGGTACCTGATCTGGCCTAGTTGCCGGGACCCATGTTTTCCTTCTTGCATTGTAGTTACCTTTTCTTTTTTGCACATGTTTGTAGCTGCACTTTTGCTCATCTTAAGAGGGGTGTTAGAGTAAACGTTTTAACTTAATTATGTTGATTAAGTTACCTTTGTTTCCTTCTTAAGATTTCACTTTAGGTCTTCTATTAGGGTTTGCATGATCTCTTTTTATAAGGATTGATCCCATTGTATTTCATATCAATTCATTCTCTCATTCTCTTTGATATATACATTTTCAGTTTTCAGAGAACCCTTGCTTGTTTGTCTCCATCTCTTCTTTTGTGATAGGTTATTTGCATGCAGGTGATCTTCGGGGTTTGTGAAGTTGTATTTTCTCAAATCCTACAATCTACTTCATCTCTCAATCTTGTCTTCAAGATTTTAATCTAAAATTGTCATTTTGTAGTTTTGGCTATTGCATGTAGAGCTTAATTTTGTACTTGGATTATCATATCAAATCCTTCAACATTTTCTCTAGTCTAGGCATAAGTATAGTAGCTCACATACAATCTGAGGGCACAAATCACATTACAAAAAATAGAGAAGGTAGAATGAAGGTGAATCATGGAGATTTGAAGACTGGATGAGATCTTTCTTGGTGTTCATTTATGTTTCCTTTGGTCTATGTTGCATACTTAGGTTTATGTGGTTTATGTTTTAATGATATTAACCTAATATTTTCCTCAGTTACATTGGTAAACCCAACAGTTTCAAAAACACATTTTTTGTAGATTTTCGTATGATCTTTTGTCTTCTTTTTTTAGGTAGAGGTACGAAATGCCGCAAATGCCATCTTTTGTGACACAATCGCTCGGTCATGCCACATCTTCTTTCAGAAACGATGCAAGTGATATGTCCTAATGCATCTGACCAACTGAATGATGCATTTGAATTCATGAGCTGCATTTGATTTAACAAATCGCATTCACCATTCCAAATAAAGAATCTACCTTTTCTGAGTTGCATTCGCTTTGTTGCGACGCAATCACCTAGTATATAGTTTCTTTCAATTTTTTCCATATTTCTAGATTTTTGTTTAAATAGATTAAATATTTCTAGGATTACTAATCTGTTTGTGACATCATGTGCCAAGCTGGAGTCTAACCCCTTTGTTGTTTGATTATTTCTACAATTTTAATCACTCAAACTAACAAAGTTGCATTACATTCATGAGTTAAAATGAACATTCATACTCATTGGGTTAAAAAGAGCACAACTATGCATGTTCACTCATTGAATTAAAATAAATCTACATCTCTTCATAACATTTGGTTTAAATGAACACTTGCATGCCTCACACTACAAATGGTTAAAATGAGCACTTGCTTACTCACACTACAAATGGTTAAAATGAACAAGTTCTTGATGTGTTTTGTGATTCATTAATGATCTTTGAAGTGTGTATGCATTTCTCTTGTGCCTTATACAATCTAGAGAAAGAAAAACACTAATGAGTTGGTTACTTTATCACTCTTCATATTTCAATTTGGGCTTAATAATAAACAAAAATCTTGCTAGTATGAGCATATTACATTGTGTGTGTTCTCTCTTTGTTTATGCAAACAAATATTGATCTAACTATGGATGTACTAACTTGCTATTGTTTATCCTAGAGGGCCTACCTGGTGGGAAAAAGTAATCACCCCAGGAAACAACCCAACTGGTATATAAGTGTGGGTACTCGAGGAAAGTTCAAGTATCACGAGGATTGTTCTAAAAAGAAGGGTAGAAATGGTATCTTTCCATAAGGATGGTCCCCCACGAACAGAATTCCCACATTAAAACCCTTGTCATAGTAAGAACAAAATCCTTCATTTATTCTTTGGTGTAGCAATGGTCATTGTGAAGGCATCCACATTCACACAATTTTTAGCAAAGATGATTAGCCTTCCATGGGAGATTCATGGGGTTGAAATATTGGTTTCCTTGAGAAGTGAGTGCACTATAAGGGGGAGCCCATGGGGCCAAGCTTCTGAATTCATCTACTAAGAGAAAGTACGGTTGGAGTAAAATCCGTGTGGAATCCAAAAGAATATAGTCTTTCAAATCATAGGGTTGTACATGTTTTATATATGTTTCTTATCATAATTTTTTCCTCTACAATATGTTTTCCAAGTGCTTTCAAACAAAAATGAACAATTAAACATCATTTTTAGATCTGGAATAACACTTTAAAATTGAAACAAATTTCGCAATCTGCCAAATTTTTCCAAAAACCAGACTTTGCAACGCATTTGATGTTCTGAATTGCATTTGCTAACTCTTGAACTACAATCGCTTTGTTGCAACACATTTTCTATTCCAAATTTTGCATCTACCTATTTCAGAATGTATTTGATGTACCGAACACCACAATTGCTCTATTGCACCGTATTAGCCTCCTAAAACGTTGCATCTTCCTATTTCACAACACATTTGATATACCAAACACCACAATTGCTCTATTGCACCGCATTAGTCTTCTGAAATGCGACATTTTCCAATTCTAAGATGCATTCACTTCCTTGCAATGCATTTGCAATGACACAATTTCTTGTGACCTAAAAATTCATTCACTATCAAAAACCTGAGACCAAAACATTTTCTGACAATTTCTAGTCATCTTTTTCTATAGTTTCCATCCACAACTAGACCAAAAATTATTCATATAATCCATGCTTGCGTTTAGCTTACCATAGGTCTACCGTTGAAAAAATTTGGGTGCACCTTGAAATCCACCATCATTTTTGGCATAGACAAAGTCTTAAGTCCTCAATTTTGCACACTTTGGGATAAGCCAACTTTTCTTTATTTTGTCAAACATTTGTCTCAAAAATACATTGTTATTGGACCAAGTCAAAACAAAACCAATCCTTAGTCATCTTCCTCTTGTGAAACGTTTCCAAGTCATAAGTCTAGTGTGGAAACCTCACCTTTTCACTTTGTCACTTTGTCCTTCAAACAAGTCCTTTGACAGCCCAAATTGAGACATCGACCAAACTTTGAATAGTTAGTAAACCTTTCCTAAAAATAATTTGACATAGGACACTCATTTTAGTCTTCATTATCACTCTACATTTAACATTCCCTTTGGTCCTCATTATCACTTTGCATTTTCATGTTGCATCATACATCATTGCATTCCTTATTCCAAGAAAATACCAAAATATAGTCTTTGTCTCATATCCTCCACCATCATGTCTTCAAGTCACTATGACATGTTTTCTAGTCCAATTGAATTCCAATTTATCCGTAATGGTCAATCCCATCTAGCCATGGACTTCTAAGGACTATACCTCCAATCCAAACACAAATTAACCTCAACCTCTAGTCTTCCATCCATCTATCCATATTACCAATAGTCCAAGAGTCCTAGTCCTCTATCCATCTACTATCAAGAGTCCCCTAACACCATCCATGGCACTAAGTCACAAAAAACTTCCATTATTCATACCCACCCTAACCTTGACAAGGGGAATCAACCATCCACTAGTCCTTTCCAGGTCTCCACATCCTATCCTAGTCCCCCATCCACCAACACTTTCCAAGCCCTCACATCCTACTCTAGTCCATTATTTATCAATCCAGTCCAAGTCTCCATGTCCAATCCAAGTCAACCATCCATTAACACCGTACAAGCATCCATGTCTTATATCCTAGTCCTCAATCCATTAATCCTTTCCAATTCTCCACATCTTATCCTACTATTTCATCCACTAATCCATCCCAACACACATCTAGCCATGAAAATCATATCCTTGTCCAAAGTCACATTCCATTGTCTAGCTCTGAGGACATATGTTAAGAGGAAAACCCAAAGCATGACACCATAACTCCCCCTTCATGTCAAGATCAAAGTAGTCCATCCCATGACCCCATCTTGAAGTCCATTCAAGAAGTCCTCCTAGAAAATCATGGCATACCAAACACACCTATACTTTGTCAAAATTCCATCCACAACCATGTCATTCAAGATGAACCTATCCTTGGTCAAGACCCTATTTCCAATCAGGTCATTGAAACCGAACCCATCTTTGATCAAGACACTACTTTGGAACAAGTCCAAAACTATCCACTCCTTCACCTCTATGCCATTAATGATCAAATTTGTGAAGATGACCATAGAAACACTTACCTAAAGGAGACACTTGCCTCCATGGGACATATAGATGATCTTCCTATAGAACAAGAGGATACTATTCTTGACATATTTTCTAATGATCAAGCTATAACTAAATTCAGTGGGCTTTATGACAATGATGATGACGACGATTTTGACATCAACTTCGAAGTACTAGCTGAATCATTAGAATCTGATATGTCAGAAAATTAGACCAAATATGTTAATAAAAAATCTCTCATATGACAACAAAGGTATGACATCTTATCAACTAGGGTCATCTACTTTTTTTAGAGCAGGCTTTCTTATAGATGAGACAATTCCAAGCAAATGTTTCTAAATAAATAATGATGGGCAAGCATCTTGCTTCCAAAATAACAAGTATCCCATCACAAACAAAATCTGTCAGAACATGCATTATCAAGGAAAAGGACCAGGTCTCCAAGAGAAAGGAATTCTTGAACCAATACAATTTTAGGAAAGTTATAGACATCAAGGTCTTGGTTGTTTCCTAGTTGGAAAATCAAACAATGTTAGTGTCCCCTCCTCGATAGTGGGGGAAAATTTATCTAATACAAACATAAAAATGGGTGTCATGACTGATTCTTGTCATAAGGTTGTTTCCAACACTCCTTCCATCCACACCATAAAACGTCATTCCAACATGAATAAACCTTCCATTTGGAACCAACAAAAATAAAACTATTACAAGTACAAAGTTCAAAATTAGATGTCAAAGGCCATTGAATCAATCAAAAATCCAAGTGGACAAATGAAGTTAAAATGGATCCCGAAGAAAAATGGATCAAGTCAAGAAAATAATGAATCAAATCCAAAATTCAATCAAAATTTGGAGCCACAAGATAAGAGGACTCCCACATATAATACATGTCTACCTCCTTCAAAATGGCCATCAAGAGAGACATATAAAAGTGTTGGTTCCAAACACTATCCTAATCTGACACCCAAAGTTTCGAAACTAAAAATTGCTACATCTAAACATCCAAACAATCTATCCATGTCTACCATCATCCATCATAATCCTACATCTTGCCTAATGTCCAAACGTCCCATGTCACAAAACCATCACATCTTGGCAGAAAATCTTTATCATAAAGAATCTCATGGAATTCTACCATGATGTGCATATTCGGATAAGGCCAACTCTAGTATCAACAAGGATCACAATGACATCAATCAGTTGTATGCAAGTGCTATCATCTTAAGAAGGCAACTACTTCAGAAAGGTCATTATTGGCATGTCATGGCACTCATCTCTACATCAACACTGTAAATGGATTCAACACAATCAATGGTCATCTAAAGCATGAAAGCCATCCAAAAATCAAAAAATACAAAAAAATCAAAAAATCAAAACAAATCATCACCTTGATAAAAACTTGGAAAATAGGCATCATGGTGACACCAAAAAAATCTCAAAATGTCCAACAAAAAAATAGTAAAGAGAAAATTTTAATCCAATAGTGAAAACCACTCTTTTGGTACTTTGGGTCCAAGTACCATGATAAAAACTTGGAAAATAGGTGTCATGTGTAGAATAAATCATCTATGTAGACCATTACACTCGGGGGCAAGTAATCTCATCTCTCGTACCTTTCGCATGACATTTTTGTCTATCCATCCAAGCCCTATCATTTATGTCCATTTTCCCACCTACTTTTGATAAGAACTACAGTCCAAACACAAATCATGCTTTGGGAAAAAAAATTAACATGTCTATCCTTTGGTCATACACTATCATGTCATTACCTTCATAGCTTCTTTTTCACTATGTGACATCATCCTTGTAGACCATATGATAATTGTCCTAGTCAAATCCATCCATTGTCCTTTTATATCTATTGCCTATCTCGATTTCCCTTGTCAATGGTCCAAATATCCTCCATCATCCCCTTTGGCCCTAACGAAGTAATTCCAAATGCAACAATCTCACAACCTAGCACATCATCCCAACATTCCTTGGCTTTGTTCCTAGCCCTGTTGTAGACCTGGATCCTCTTGTCACATCATTATCATCTTCACATTGTTATGAGATGTGTCCTTCCCATGTCAAACAACGTTGTCATCATCATCCTCACCTGTCAATTAGCATTCAACTTGACTAGGAGCGAGATCATGTTTGTCCTTGGATTCTTGTGCATGCTTGCTAGCTTGCTTGTAGGCATCATTCATATGCATTTGTCAAAATCCTCATAAAACATCAAAAAGTCATAAAAATCATAAAATATCTTGAAAAAAGTCATAAAAATCATAAAATGTCCTGAAACAATTCATAAAAATCATAAAATGTCTTGAAAAAAGTCATAAACATCATAAAAAGTCCTAAGAAAGCCTTTAAAAAAATCAAAATTTGGCAAAATCCAAAAAATTCAAAACATGTCAAAAACACGGAAACATCCAAATAACACTCAAAAATCCCAAAACAAAGTAAATTCTATCATGTCATTTGAGTTAGTCATGTTAGCCAATCCATGTCATTTTCGAACTACGTCACCTCTGCACATTTGCTATGTAGGCAAGGTCATTATTTGATGTACCCTCGAGGCCGCATTAGGCCAGTCCTTTACGATTTGTCACACCAGTCAAATAAGTCAGACATTTCCATCAAACACACAAACATTCGTTGAAACATCAGACAAGTCACACATCAACAAGACAATCAAGCCAACACGGTCATTAAGTCAAATCAAACAAATTGTCAAAACAATCAAATCATCAAACCGGTCAAACTTATGTCTTATACAAGATGTGTCCTTCCTGAAACAAGATATTTTCATTTAGTCACACTATCATCATTCACCTTATACATGATGTGGCTTTCCTGAAACTAGGCCTCATCAATTGCATAATCGTCAAACAAATAAAATTTTGGAAAATACTCTTATTGGTTGTTGACATTGTGGCTTATTTCATCTTATCCTTCTTTTAGAATTTATCTTTGAGTTAGGGTAATAGGTTCCTCAAGGATATCCTATGAAGGATTTAGAGGAGCGATGATGTCTAATGACTCTTTTATTTGACTGCTATTTGTGGATTGTCCTGGCAAAAAGACTTGGGCAACTTGGCCTTTAGTATGAGCTAGGACATTCCTTGTTTGTGACTGTCTTTTTTGCAAGTGGATGACCTTGCACACCTTGGTCTATGTCATACCATGGTGTTTTTTGTCCATTTGTGTCATTTTTTTTACCACCCAATGATGATTCGAGCAACACCTATAAGTACTTTGGCAAATATTGAAGGATTCTTTTTTGTACTAACATGCATTTCCTTCTCCATACTAACATCCATGCCTTTCGCACTAACATTTCTTCTATTCGTTCATCCTATAGTCCTTTTATCCATTTTGAGAGCACCCTCATGTTCTTTGAACCCACCTATCCTCTCGAGGGGGCATACCGCTACTGCCTCGTCATTCTTCCTCATCCTATTTTTCATTGGGGCATGTCTTGAATTGAATTTTCGTTGTCGTGCAATGCGATAAACTACATTATGACAAAGAGGGGCAAATGTAAACACATAAAAAATGTCCTAGACTGGCTAATACTATTTTCTATTGTCATAGGACTTCTATTGATTAAATAATTTTAACTATTTAATTAATTCACTGGCAACCTTTATTTCCTCTTTGATTAATTAATTAAATTTTATTAATTTAATACGCCACTAATATCCTTGTCTTCTATAATTAAATAAATTATATTTATTTAATTATTCATTATCTTGCCACTATAATGAAATAATTATTTTAATTATTTAATTATTCATTTATCCTCTTCTTCCACAATTAAATAAATTTTATTTATGTAATTGCTTATTAATTTGTCATCTTCTACCTATTTTGAATTAAATCAAAAATCAACCTTCTTTGTAATTTTAAATAAAATCATTTATTTAAAATTACTCACTTTCTAATTTTCCTCCACAATTAAATAATTTTAAATATTTAATTGTCTTATTGGTTTTCCTTCTAAATTTAAATAAAAGCATTATATTTAAACTGGCAATTTCCCTCTTTCCATGTAAATAATTTTAAATTATTATTATTTACTGTCACATGACCCCACTTTTTGAATTAAATTGATTTTTAATTTAAAAATGACAACTCATCTCTTGAGGGAATTAAATTTAAATTTCTATTTTAATTCTCCTCTTTCCTCTTTTTTTGTCACTTGCATTGTTGTCCATAGATTTGATTTTTCTAAAATCAAATATTACGCTTTCATTTCAAATTTCACTCTAATATTGCCCTAACCATAATTGTGGGTTGTCACATGCTTTATGGCCATTGATCTTAGGCATTTCATCAACTTTCAATCTTGTCCCTCCATCTAAACTTGACATTTTTATAAAATGTCAATTTTACTCTCATTTTTACATCTACAATCTAGAATCTACATCTTAGCTACTTCTTATTCATCTACAATTTCTCCTATCTACTACATCTTATCTCTTATGCTAACATTTTTCATTTCATAAGGCTTTTCCATTGCATGCAGGATTTAGTTTCTCTTGCATTGTCATCCAAACCCTTCAATATTTCCTTAGGTCTTGTCGTAATCCATATTTTCTCACAAATAAATATGAGGGAAAACACATATTTTTAGCAAATGGAGAAAGTGCAATGAAGGTGATTCATGGAGTACTTGAAGGCTAGGTGATATCTCTCTTGATTTTCATGCTTATATGTTCCTTTGTGCTTCATTGTTAGATAGGATTTTATTTCTATTTTGATTTAAATCTAATTGGAAATTTACCCTCTGTTACAAAAACAAAAACCTAATAGGAATCTGCCTCCAAAACCCTAGTGTCGGCCTATCAAATGACATTTTTGGGAAATTAGGGAATATCTTGTATAAATAAGGGTTCTCATCCTCATTTTACCCCCCTAACATCATTTTCATCTTCACAATCACTCTTACACTCCAATCTTCTTAAGCAAGCATTCAAGCACAAGGCACTTTAAGCAACATCCATTGGAGTTGGTTCTTGCATGTTACAGACTTCAACAACAAAGGATTTGGTGAGTGTTTACATTTCTTTATCATTCAATCATCTTTCCATTCCATTTCTCTTTCATTTGGGTTTAATTACCATCAATGGGGTTTGACTAAGGCAAACCCCTATTCCCTAACCCTAACATTTTCTTTTTCTTTGCATGTGCTTTGCAGGTTGTATGTAGATTTTGAAAGGAATAAAGCATTGAAAAGGGTACCATCTTTCAACTCAAGAAATCAAACCCTAGGAGGAGCATAAGGACAACTTGCAGGTCATTTTCTAAAGATTCGGACACGAGCTTTTGCGAAAAGGAAAAGTACAAGTGGGGACCCATAGATTCAAACCTTCAAACTCCCAAAAGTACTAGGAGGACAAGGTCACCATTATTGGCGACCTTGTCCCTATACTAGGCCTGAAAAAGGGTATTGACATTTATGTATACCCTTTTTCCCAAAACCCAGTTTGAAAAAAGTTTCCTAACAGAAGGACTAGGTTGCCCATTCTGGCATAAGTGTCCCTCTGTAGATTTCCAACAAATTCCAAAACATTCCAAGACTCCTCCTCTGCAAGTTTCAATCCCCAGGTGCACAATCTCTTTATTTTGTAGTTTCCTTCTAGATTACATACATTTAGGGCATTTAGTTTAGCTTGCACATAGTTTACATTTTCTTTCATTTATGTTTCATAGTTAGTTTAGTTTCATTTCATTTCACCATTCAACCACACTTCTCACACACAACACAACCCTATTCAACCATACCCTTTAAATGCAATCACCAAAAATACCATATCAAATCAAGTGGAAAGAGAGCCATTCATAAATCAAGAGCTCCTAGGTGAAAAACCCTAGGGTCCTAATTGGGGGAATCCTCCTTCCCTTTTTAGCATAACCTTTTTGGTGGCTCACTATGAAAGAGGAAACATAAGAAATGGAAACAGTGTCAAAATTAGCAGATGATGATTGGGTTTCCTTGGAATTCACACCTTCATTTATGGGAGAATATATAATCACAAGAAAAGAGGATGAAAAACAAATGCAACCAATGGTTATGTCAACAAAGAACTTGGGAAAAAACTCACAAGCATCTACCTCATCTACTCTTGAAGAAGACACAAGCTACACAACAAGCTTTGATGAGATAGATTATCAAAAAGCACCAATCCCAAAGGAAATGAAAATAATTTATGGGAGAGGTTATGAACTTATGAAGCAATTGGGCTATAGTGGAAAATGATGTGGAAAGAAAGAAGAAGGGATTTTTGTTTGTGTGGAACCTAACACATAAGAAATGAAAAATGGTTTGGGATACTATCCTTCTAAACTAACACAAGAAAATAAGATACCTTCATTAAACATCAACACCATTATGTGTAAACCAAAAATTAATCTTACCTCGAAGCCTCCAAAATTGCTTGATATGAATTCTAAACCATCATTGGAATACTTTGAAGATGATGAAGAATTGAAAAAATGCTAGGAGTTTATGATAAGATATCTACTCCTCAAAAGAAAAAGGTTACATGTGTTATGATTATCACCAAAAAATAAAATGAAGAGAACAAGAATGGCGAGATATACATGAATAATGAAGAGTACAACCCTAAAATTCTGAGATCAAATGATCTCCCTTTAGGGAATATCGTGGATATAGAAATGGACATTAATGATAAAGGGAAAGTCATTAAGATAGGAAAATGCTTCGATGATGGAGAAAAAGAGGATACTGCAACTCTACTTCATGACTTTCCCACAATTTTTTCTTGGGCCTATTCAAATATGTTGAGAATTGATCCGAAGATTGTAACACACAATATTGTACTTGCTGAAAATGCTAAGTCGGTCAGACAAAAGATTCAGAAAATGAACCCTAAAATAGCTTTTCTAGTTAAGGAAGAAATTGAAAAAATCCTTGAGGCTGGTTTCATAAGACCTATAGATTATTCTCCTTGGATCTCAATCATTTTCATAGTCGCAAAACCTAACAATTGTATTAGGATGTGTACGATTTTTTGTCATTTGAATTTAAAGCATCTTTAAAAGATGAATTTTTCCCTTCCTAATATTGACATGATAGTATACTTGACTACGAAACATGCTTTGTTGTTATTCGTGGATAGATTTTCTAGATACAATCAAATTTTCATCAACCGTCAAGACCAACATAAAACAACATTCACAACTATTTGGAAAACATTTTGTTGGGTTATGATGCCTTTTGGATTGAAGAACATCAGAACAACATATTAATGAGTTATGCCACTGATATTTCACAATTAAATACATAAGATTTTGGAAGATTATTTTGATGATATTCTAGCTAAATCTTTAACAAGACAAGACAATGCAAACATTCTTTAGAAGATTTTTGAGAAAATTTGAAAATACAACATGAGATTGAATCTAAAAAAGTGTGTCTTTGGTGTAGATAGTGGAAATTTTTTAGGTTTCATTGTATCTCATAGAGGCATCGAGGTGGAAATGGAGAAAATTGATGCCATAGTTAACATGCCACCTCCTAGAAATATTTCTCAATTGCATACCTTACAAGGAAGAATTCAAGCCATTCATTGTTTTGTAGCATCCTTAGCAAATCGAACATTACCATTTACACATCTCCTCAAGAAAGGCATACATTTTGATTGGAATGAGGATTATAAACAAGATTTTGAGAGTTTGAAAGATTATCTTGTCACTCAACCTATTTTACAACCTACCATGCAAAACAAACCATTCATCCTTTATACATCAACATCAGCTCATGTTCTTGCAACAATTTTGGCTCAACAAGACAAAAAGGGTAAATAACATCCTATTTATTACATTATTCGAATATTGACCGATTATGAGAAATGATACACAACAATAGAGAAATAGTGCTTTGCTCTTGTATTTGCTACCAGTAAGTTGCAACATTACTTACTGAATGTCAAAATACAAGTAATGATGAAGTTTGGCCCTTTAAGACACCTTTTCACTAAAACTGACTTATCAGGATGCTTAGCTAAATGGGTAAAGTTGTTAACTATGTTTGACCTCAAATTTTCTTCACAAAAAGAAATTAAGGGTCAAGACTTGACTGACTAGCTGACTGATGCTCCTTTTCCTTTAGCATTACCTGGTAATGATTCTTTCCCTAATGATAATGTGTTGAAAATCAAATAAAATACATGGGAATTATATTTTGACGGGTCTAGGTGTAGAACTAGCTCTGGAGTAGGGGTTATAATAAACCGCTTGGAAAAGAGCCTATTCCCTTATCATATCGGTTAAACTTCCTATGTACAAAAAACACTATTGAGTATGAATAATTACTCATTGGATTATGTGTCACTTTGGTCATGGGTGCTAGAGACATTAAGATATTCGATGATTTACAATTAGTCATGAAACAAATAAATGAAACATATCAAAAGAAGCACAACAAATTATCAAAATACAAGGATCTCACAATGAATTTTTTAGAGAAGCTTGAATCATTCACCATTGAAAACATCCCTCAAAAAGATAATCAACATGCAGATGCAATGGCAAGTGTAGCTTCTCTTATCTCCCCTCAAGATCCTTCCAAAGACTTCACCTTCATTGTGCATACAGTTACGAAACCATCAATCGAAGATAAATAAAATGAACTGTTAGCAACAAGTATTGAAGATTCAAGTGAATGGTATGATATGATAATCAATTATTTGAGAGATAGTACCTTTCCTAAGCCAAAAAATAAAAATACTCACTCTCGTCTTTGAAAATTTTCATCTAGATATATCATCTTGGAGAGCATCTTATATAAGAGGTCCTTTGATGTTATTTTTTAGGTACCTTAAACAATCCAAAATCCCTATAACACTTGAAAAAGCTCATGTAGGTGTTTTTGGGGGGTATTTTGGAGGAAGACCATTAGTTCAAAATCTAATCTACATGGGATATTATTGGAAAAATATGGAACGAGATTCCTTTGAATACGTTAAGAAATGTCATAAATTTAATGAGCATAAAAATTTAATTTACAAATTCCTCTTTGGCCATTCTCGGTATGGGGTTTGGATATTATTGGAAAAATATCTCCACCTTCATTTTCTAGACATACGTTTATAATCACGACAACAAATTATTTCATGAAATGTGTAGAAGTTATTCCCTTGCATTCAACAACTACCAATGTGATATGTCATTTCATATTGGAACACATTATTGTCTGCTTTGGAATTCCTTCCACATTAGTTTCAAACAATGGTACACCATTTAAGAAAAATGTTGTGAAGATCTTGGAAACATTTAATATACAACATCATTTTTCAATGCCTTATTACCCACAATCTAATGGAAAAGTCGAATCAACTAATAAAACTCTTTAATAGATTCTAAGAAAAATAGTGAACAAACCTAATTAACACCGATATACACAATTAACATACAAATTATGGGCTTATCACACTGGTATCAAAACTTCAATGGGAAACACACCCTGCAACCTTGTTTATGATGTCAATGCAATTATGCACTAGAGTTAGAGATTCCCTCCTTAAGAATTTATCAAGGGACAATTGATGGCAACACTTATAGGGAACAATTATTACACCAACTTGGAATGCCCAATGAAACGTGCATCAGCTCCCTTTAACATCTTCAAGATTACCATAAGAGAATGCAAAATATTTATAATCACTATGTAACTAAAATATGCGCCAGTGAATATTAATAATCATAACTAAACAACACACAATTGATGAAATGTCTTATATCTAATGAAGGAAAACTAATAAAAAAAACTATCACAGTCCTGCATTTGAAGTCATGTCATCATCATCTATTCTCAGTGATTCCTTAATCGATGCTTTTAGAATTTAAGTTGCACATGAATGTATGGAATGACAACCTAAGAAATGAGTAGCTATTTTGCAATGCAAACTATAATGACCTAAATATTTTTTTATTTTTTAAAATAAATTTTTAATGATCTATGATGAGAATTTTTTTATTAAAATCATGCTAAACTAATGATGCAAAGATAGAGACAATGTTGTATGAGAGATGCAAGAAAATAAACACTAGAATTGAAATACCATGATTAAAACAAACTAAAAATACTAAAATGCAACTACAATGCTCTTCAATTGCCTTCAAACTTCAATGAAATTCCTGCAGCATAAAATTTTTGAATTCTACTTGTTGAAAATTTGTAGCAATGAGTTCTATCTATAAAGTTTTCCAATCTGGGAATGATGTGGCAATGATGGATGGTGGGGATTGTGATCCTGCAACATCAATGGTTGAGCATGAAGAAGTTAGAGAGAATCATGGAGGTGGTTCCCTTCTTGAGATAAAGTTTCCAAGTGTTAAAGGGAATCAAGAGAAATAAGAAGCCATGTGTCCAGGAGGGTTGAAATTGGTTACAAGTTTGTTGATGAAAAATCCACAATTTTCAATTTATAAAATTCAATTTCATGTGACACATGGTGAGGTGGCAGGTAGTTAGGAAAATATTTAGAAATGTGCTTAAATTGAATTAAAAATTCAATTTCAATGGAGATTTCCTACCTCTCTTTGCAGGAGATTTCAAAGGGAATTCAATTGACTTTAGATTCCAGCTTAGTTCATTGTGCAAAACAAAAGAGGCCAAGGAGAGCTTGTTGCTCTCCTAAGTTACAATGAAGCTTATATCTTGGAATGTCAGAGGTTTAAATGCCTCTGACAAACAGTCCCAAGTGAAACAACAATTGGATGTTTTAAGGGCTGACATCATAATTATTCAAGAGACGAAGACCTCTGAATAATATTTTCAATCTATTAAAAAGAAATGGCATTCATGGGGAGCATCACACTCACCTTCCCAGGGTGCTTCAGGTGGTTTAATTTGCCTTTGGAATACTAAAACGGTTAGTATTTCAAATATCTCATTTCATCATCATTGGCAGCTTATGTTTGTTTCTCATTTTGAGATTTCCTTTTGGCTTCTAAATGTTTATGGTCCAACTAGCTCTTTTGATAAAAAAAATCCTTTGGGAATTACTACAGTCAAAGTTGGTTTTGACAGGTCAGGACAAATGTGTACTCGCAGGTGTTTTTAATGCAATTGCTAATGATATGGAAAAGAAAGGTGGAATAAATCCTCCTAAAGCTGTAATTTCTGGTTTTGCAACATTTATTACTCATAATGCATTAAGGGATGTAATCCCCGCCAATGGATTGTTTACATGGACAAATAAAAGGAAAAATTTCTCGCAAATTGCTGAGAGATTAAATAGGTATTTAATTACCTCAAATTGGATAGGATCTTAGTTTTCCTTTTCCTCTAAAATTTTACCCTTGGTAGCCTCTGATCATTTTTCCATATCCCTGGTTATATTTGGTAGTAGTGTCAAATCTTTAAGGCACTCATCCTTTAAATTTGAGACTATGTGGCTTAGACATCCAGAACTAATCAGTTGTATAAAAAAATGGTGGCAATCTGCCCCTTTTGTTTATGGTTCTAAAATGTTCCAATTAAGTAATAAGTTGGATCATGTCAAGAGGAATCTTATTGCATGGAACCAATTAGTATTTAAAAATGTGTTTTCTCAGAAGAAATTGGTGTATAAAAAATTAGTTGAAGTAAATGAGAAGATTATTTTACATGGGATGGATAATAGTTCTTTTGAAGAACAAAAATCTTTACACCTTGAGTGGAAAGAATTACTTGCTCGGGAAGAAGAATATTGGAGGCAAAATCCAGGGAATTGTGGTTGAAAGATGGAGATAAAAATACGAAATTTTTTCATAATTCTGGTCAAGCCAAAAAATCAAGATCTTCAATTTTCACAATACAAGATAGTCTAATAGGTGCTTCTCTTGTTTCTGAGATAGATATTTAGGTAGAAGCTGTCAGTTTTTTTTCAAATTTATTATCAAAGTCTGATAATTCAAATGTAAATTTATCTGTTGAAAGGGATGAACTTTTTCAAAATATACCTTCTTTGGTTTCCCTAGAGGACAATTTGAGGTTGCTTCCTCTTTTTTCTCTCAAAGAGATTAAGGAAGTTGTTTTCTCAATGGCTCCAGATAAGGCTCCAGGGCCAGATGGTTTCACTGCCATTTTTTATCAAAAATGTTGGGAGTTTATTAGATTTGATATATTGAGTGCTATGGAAGAGTCAAGGAAGTCTAGTGGGATGTTAAGAAAATTTAACGTTACTAATATTGCAATCATTCCAAAACTTTTGAACCCAGAGTCTTTTTCTGATTATAGGCCTATCTCTCTTTGTAATACAATATACAAGATCTTCACAAAAGCGATTTATCTTCATCTTCATCCTCTCATTTCTTCAATTATCTCTGAGGAGCAAGGTGGCTTTGTGCCTAGCAGAGAAACTTCTAAAGGGGCAATAGTGGCGCATTAAACATTGCATACCATAGCCTCTAATAAATTTTCAGCCATGATAATCAAATTAGATATGCAAAAAGCATATGATCGAGTTGATTGGTGTTTCCTAAATCAAGTGCTTTTGAAGTTTAATTTTTCTGCTAAATGGTGTAAATGGGTAATGGCTGGTATATCGGGTGCAAGATTTTCTATATTACTTAATGGATTATCAGTCAGTTTTTTCAATTCCTCATAGGGTGTCCACCAAGGTGATCCTTTATCACCTTTCTTATTTATCATCTTGGCAAAGGCTTTGAGTAGGTCTTTCAAATCTGCAAATCTTCAAGGGAAGGTTAAAGGGGTTGTCTTTCCAAATACAAATTTAGCAGTAACTCATTCTCTATTTGCTAATGATACTCTTCTTTTTGGCAAAGCTAACATGGTAGAAGCAAAAAATATAAAAATTCTTTTGGCTAATTATACAAAGGTTTCTGGGCAAAAGGTAAATGAAGATAAATCAAAGATTTATTTGTTTAATACTAAAGATTCAACTATTGAATCTATAGTCAAACTTTTTGGCTTTAATCAAGATCAATTGCCAAGAAAATATCTAGGGATTCCGTTCTTTGCAAGTCAGAATAGGGTCCTGCATTGGAAAAAAATCATTCAGTCAATTCAATCCAAATTATTATCTTGGAAAGGAAGATGGTTATCATTAGCAGGTAAAATTATTTTGGTTAATTCTGTGCTTTCATCCATTCCAAACTATTTTATGTCAGTTTTGAAAGCACCCAAGTCTATCTTGCTTTAGATTCAGAGATTAATTAGAAAATTCCTTTGGTTAGGGAATGTGGATACTCATAAAAAGATACTCTTAGTTTCATTAGAGACTATGTGCATGGATAAGTTAAATGGAGGGGCAGGTCTCCATAATCTTGGTAATAGAAATCTAGCCTTAGGAGCTAAAATGACTTGGAGGCTATTTTCAAACCCTTCCCTCAAATGGTGTAAAATTATGCAAAATAAATATTTGGATAGTCAATCTCCATCTAGAATTTTTACTGTCCTTGATCCTCCATCAGGCTCGAAAATGTGGAATCTCCTTTTGTCGTGTAGAAAGTTAATTCTTCATCATCTATCTTGGGAAATAAATGATGGTAAAAATGCACTTTTTTGGAATGATTCATGGAATGGGTATAAGAAATTAAATAGTTACAATCTGGGCTCCTCAATAAATTTCTTGACATAAAAATTTGGATCATATGTTTACCAATATTTTGATAATGTGGAGCCATTAATAGGCAAGGTTAATTGGAAGGATTTTTCTTCAGAGTCAATTGATCAAAATCATAAGGACATCATTGCCCCCTTATTGAATGATAGAATAGTTTATGTTTCATCATGTGCTGACCGATTAATCTTGTCCAACTCTCTCTTCGGTTGCTATTCGATAAAAGAGGGGTACCTCTCCACCTCAAAATCATGTTCCAATTCCAAATCTCTTAGAGCCTATAGTTTTTGTTGGAACTCTAAAACTCTTCCCAAAGCTGGCTGCTTTGCTTGGCTTGCAATCTAGAACAAAATTCTAACAAGTGATAAAATGTCACAGTTGAACATCTCAGTTCCTTTTAATTGTGTCCTCTGTGAATCAGAGTTAGTGGAGGTTAATCATTTGTTTCTTTCATGTTCAATTGCACAAAGTTGTTGACACTTTGTTTTATCTAAGCTTAACATTCAATTTCCTCTTCCTAACACTATATGGGATTTATTTTCTAGCTGGCCAAAATTGTACAAGTCTTCTTTTTTTGCGTGTTTATGGGAAGTGATTCCAGCTTCAATTTTATGGTCTATCTAGTGGGCAAGAAATAAAATCATCTTTAAGAAAGAAAAATAGAAAGTTGAGCATATTCTGTCCTCTTTGGAAATTCATATTTCAAAAGTTGTCAATGCTTATGTTTCAAAAACTAATCACATTGGGTCTTCTTTTATGGATTGGGATTCCAAACTTCTTTCAAATTGGCCTCTTTTGACTCCGCCTTTTAAAGGTAGTCTTCACCATGTATCAAGCAAATTTGATAGATCCAAAATTATCTAGTCCCCTCCTTCTTTGGGTTATTTGAAATTAAACTTTGATGGAGCCTCAAAAGGTAATCCCAAAGTTTTCAGAGCAGGTATTGTAATACGAGATGCTAATAGTATAGTTCTTTGTGCCAAATCTATTAGGTTAATGGTGGGTACAAATAATGAGGCCGAAGCTCAAGCTCTTCTTCTTTGCCTAAAAATGGCATTAGATTTCAAATTATCAAATTTAGAAATAGAAGGGGATTCTCTTATTTTGATTAATGCTTGTAGGGAAGGATTCTCTCACAGTTGGAAGTTATCTTATATGGTAAAGCAAATTCAAAAGCTTCTGGAAAATTTCTTGCATTATAACTTATTGCATACCTATAGAGAAGGAAATAAGGTGGCTGATTATTTAGCCAATATGGGCTGCACTCAATCTGAAAAGGAAATGCTTCATATTCTTCAAATTGGGAAATGTGACTTTGCATTGGAACAATTAATTTCCAATGAGGAAATTTCTATTGGATAAATTCTGATTAAGTCTTTTTGTTGTATTTGTCAATCATGGATATGATAGGTCTTCAAGTTGATCTTTTAGCTATCGTATGCATGATTGGCATGTCAACTTTATTTTTTAATCTTTTTGGTCCAATGGAGGGAGGCTTAAATCAGGAATATATGTTGTTTTGGTGCATTATTTTTATTCATATGTATAAAGGAGAATGTGCAAATTGTGTATGATATTGAGATTGTAGATTTGGTTGACCTGTTTTAAGAATGATTAGAGGAGTGGTCTGACATGAGGTATATATTATGCCCTATCTAAATCGGCCAGCTGTGGGTAAAATATAATCATGATACCATAAAGGTAAGAATTTCAATTTTTCCTGATGGCAAGGTGATGATTTCATGTACATTGTCGATCTCACTACATGGTAAATGTGGTGTTCTCTCGTACTTGATGGGATGTTTCTTGTTGGTCTAAATTAGCTTGGTTGCCATCAATATTACTTGATATTCTTATTTTGAGGCTTACCATTTTATTTAGCATTCAAATTTTGTGTAAATGTTATGATGGTACTTCTTCATCATGAGTTGATAAGGGATTTGTCATGGTAAAAAGGTAAGCCTAAATCTCATGGAAGCCGAAAGGTTATAAATAGGCAGCATTGTCGTATTTTATACAATAGAAAGTTAGAGGATTTCTTATATTAGTTATCTTGTCTATGTTAGCTATTGTGCAAAGTAAGGCATGCTGAAATGGAATACCATCCTCAAAATTTCTGAATGTGGTTACCAGTTCAAAGTTGGGAAACTCCGACCTCTGGTAAGCTTGATATTCAGCATCTCCAAACTATCTTCAAGTTTCATTTCCCATGTGATTATAAGTGTTTTAAATGCATAATTGGGTCCGAGATTCTTCAGCCAAAGTCACGAAGGTTGATATTTCCATCCAATGTTCTTTCCATCTTTCTTTCTAATATCATGGATATTATTCAGTGTTTGGAGACAGTTACAGTAATTGCTGACACAATGGTGATTGACATTTTTTTCAGAAATGAAGCAGTTCGTTGCAGTGCACAAAAATATTTCTCGAGTGGAGAAGGTTATATTGGTGGTATCTTCCCTCCCCATTATCTTCTTCATAATAAGGCAGTGGTTAATGCTTTTGATGCATTAAAATCATCTGTAGAATTTTCTGACCCCTATCATCTGAATAAGGCTTTGTCAAAATATTCTAACCAGCTGGGAAGGGATTTGGTAGATAGATTCAGGGAGATGTTTTATTATATATCTTTTCTTCTTTTTCATAATTGTCAACATGTAGCTGTTTCATTGCAAAGAAATCCAAGGTAGGGGAACACTCAAGGTCAGGAAGACTCCAGTTTGTTGGAGGAAGCAAGTGGTGAAAATCAGGAGGGCACTAGGTTCGAATTCATGCAGATAGAGGAGTAAAGGGAATTGTTTTAGTATTTGTAGGTTATGTTCATGCAGATTATGTAATTAGTGTATAGGTTTATACTTTTAGGCAGATAATTTGGTATGGGTATATGACTGTAAAAAGTCAACATTTTGTAATCAGAAGCATTACTTTTTTGGGCCATAACTGGAGGTTTTCTTGTTGGCTCTTTCCTGCCGGTATGCCCTTTGAGCCAGTAAAATGTACATTATATTACAAATAATAAATATATATATAGTGGCTTGCCACTTTTGCTTAAAAATAAATAAAAATTTAAAAATTCAAATTTAGATGAAAGAGGGAAAACTACTTAAATGACAATTTAGTTTAATTTTTGCATTTAATTAATTAGAGAGGAATTGATTCTAGATAAGAAGAATATTTGGAAGTGAACTATGTAAATTTTTTTTAATCTATTTATAAGTAGAGGAATTAAGATTTTTATTAATTAAATAACAAGTATTTAATTAATTCATGCTCAAACCATTTTTAAGTGCATACATTTTAGCCCTCTCTGAAGTGATGTGCACAGACGCATTGCTTCAAAGAATAATTTTTCTAGCCATGATAATAAAATTTCAACATGCCCCAGACTCTAATTTTCCAGCAATTCAAAGGATGCCCCCACAGGAGATAAATTAGGGATCTTTGAATTTTGATGATTTTTGAAATTTTTTGATGATTTAAATGATTTTTCATTGATATGTTGATGATCATCAGATTTGATGAGGATGACCTGATTTATCTCCTGATAATGATTATAGTTCAACCATATTTTGATTAGTTGATTAAAAGGCCCATTTAAAAAAAATTAAATAAAATGCCACAAATAATTACCCCTCAATTAACCTTTAAAAGGTAAAAAAGGGTAAAAGATAGAGCTCGTTTGTAACCTGAGCATTTTGAAAACTAAGTGCCTGCAGAGAAAAGATGGATAGGATTCTATGCCACACACAAAAATTTGAGTGAGTTCATCGCCACTAGCATCTAGCCGCATACGGACCTCCAGTATGTACCCTAAAACCACTTTTTCAATTTCAAATTTTGAATTTTCCCGCTTAAATTTCACTTTAAAATTTGGATTCTTTTCATGTTTTAGTGCATTAGGATAGACTTTTAGTGCATACAAAACCAATTTTAGTGCATAGGATACTTGTAGTAGTGTATCAGGTTAGGGTAGAATCCAAAAATAGGTTGGTGCATCCAGAAGCCACTTCAACACATTAGGAGGTTAGATTAGCGCATAAGGTTTTTAGCACATCCATAGGATAAAGTTGCGCATAGGGTATGTTAAGTAGTGCCTTTGGGAAATGGTGCATCAGGACCCTGTTATGATGCATGCGATCCATTTTCCAATGCATCCATGAAATGGTGCATCAGGGCTCTGTTCTAGTGCATCCAATAGTTTTTCTAGCGCATCTGGTAGATTAGCACATAGAAACCCTATTTTAGCGCATTCAACCAAAATTGATGATTTTGATAGATTCCTCCTAGATTTTGATGATTGATGATCACATCAGTTGATGATAGGATGATGTTGATTGATAGGTTGATGATCATCATCATGATAGGTGAGGAATGATGATATGATGGATAGATAGATTGATTGATTGATTGATTGTCCTCATGATAGGCAAGGAATGATGATAGGTTGATTGATGATCGATCTCATGACAGATGAGAGTCGATTGATAGGATAAGTGCTCCTTGATATTTGATCAGAATATCATGTGAGCTGATTTGATTAGATGATAGACTGATTGATTGGATCATTTGATTGATTTTCTGACTTGATGTTTTAACTTGATTCTAGGAGAGTGGCTTAGGGAACCTTCAGGTTCACGAGCGCTTTCTGAGGACATGGGATATGATCCCACAACTGAATCTGACAGATTTTTTCATCATTGACCAATGTGGTTGGACTTCATTGATAGACATGCCCTAGTACTAGATTAAAGGAGGGCTATTGACAACACTTGCAGAGTGGTGGCACAACAACCACAACACCTTTCATCTACTAACTAGAGAGATGATAGTGACCCTAGAGGATGTTTATCGAATTTTGACGATACTGATTGTTGGGGAGTTAGTGGTTTATGATCATGAGGAGTAGGGAGGTACAAACACTATTTTTTAGATATTTCATGATGAACAGTTCATTGGCTATGATATTCTGTTGTGGGAGTTGATTGTTTCTGGGTGGCCTTTACCATGTGTATTAGCTAGATTTATTGGAGGATTTCTTTGGCCCGACTGTAGGTCGAAGGTCTTCTCAGTGGGCTAGGGATGGGTTCTAGATAGCATAATTTCCCATGGTATGAGATATGTGTGGGGATTGTGTATACTAGGACATTTATATCATGACTTGCACTAGGCTGTCTATCTTTGGGCGAGCAGTCTCGCAGTAGGTTGTACACTTTTATAGCTTTGGGCTTGGGAGCACATAGCCATTACATGACCAGTGGGAGGTAGGGCTCGGCTAGTAGGATGACCATATGTTTTTGGATACACATGGCCACTTGTCCAGCATAATCTGGGCAAGTTGGAGTACTAGAAGGGGGTCCTGAATGATCTTGACACTGTGACATGGCAACCCTATCTTGACTATGACACCTGGCCATAGGATGATTCAGAGTTGTCATATGCATTTTGTAGAATATATTTGATAGGCAAGATGCCCTACATAATTGAGTAGTTTCTTTTTGGTAGGGTATACAGATAGTATAGACACAATCATGGTATGCCATAGGGGGTAGCGCACTATGCATGACATAGGCATGATATTCCTAAGTGGGGGCCAACCCTTGATTATGATATAGCCTGTGCAAAGTAGTACGACTTACAACCGATTTACTAGTAGTATATCAGAGAGGTCGTGGATGGGAAGATGATGGAATATTATGCCAAGTGATTTTTTACACACCCATTTCCATGCATTTCAAGTCTAGATGAGCCTGCACCAATTTTGGAGGTCAGGAGGGGCTAGTAGTGCAGCCAAGAGGAGGAGATGGAGGTGAGGAGGTAGAGGAGGTTGGGGATGATGAAGGTGATGAGTGAGGGGATGGAGGGGGAGGAAATGGGGGTTGAGATGGGGGTGGAGATGGTGGGGGCTGACAGAGGGATGCTCCAGCCTTTAGGTTCATCCCCAAGAGGAGGAGATCAACACCAGGTGGATAGAGATGGGTGATTCTCAAGATAACCTCCCAGAGGTAGCAGACTCAAATAGCTGGGTTATAGGCTTAGATTAAGACACTCCAGGGCTAGATTCAAATGTTACAGGTATAGCTTGCCTAGGCCCAAGCTCAGATATAGGCTCAAGCTCCAATACATGTGTAGATTCAGGGGTAGATGGTGCAGGTATAGGCCCAGGTAGCCACTCTTACTATTGAGAGAGATGTTGCTAGGAGGTAGGAAAAGTAGGTTGTGGTAGTAGCAGACAAGATATAGACTATAGCTTAGGGTACTGGTACTCGTGACCTCATTAAGGAGTTCAGAGATTCTACCAAGGAGGTGGAGTATTACAGAGGTAGGTATCATGAGGTTGTGCCACAAGAGCAGAGGGTCAACTATGCTAGATCTAGATCTGGTCATTCCCAGTCTCGTACCACTAGCAGAGGGGTTATACAACCACTATGAGGGTGACAACTAGGAGGACCTCCACCAGGGCTAGGGCCTTCAGGGGTTGGACCATCAAGGGCAGGAAAAGTTGGGTAGAGGTAAGCAACCTTGGGCAATAGCACTATAGGATACCATGGGCATGTCTGATTTATACATTGATTCAAAGACTCGGCTTTTGCCACATTTTTGATGTACCATTTATGATTTCCTTGATATCATTGTATATTTGACATATTATTATGAGGTTATATGATATGCAATGACATTCAATGATCAATGTGTTGATTTTTTTACTATGGATGAATGCATTTAATTTATGTTATTTATGATTAAGCCATGTTGTATATGATTATGTTATGGGTACATATATGAATGATGATGCAATGCAATTGATATGAGATGTTTATGAATGATGCATTATATTTTTGTTATTTTTCACATGTATATATTAGTGTATGGATGAATGGATGCATTTTATTATGGAATAAATATGTATGAAAATGGATGGATATGGATTATGCAATGTATGGATCTATGGTATATGGACGCAAATGTGATACATGTAGATGTATGGTTTTATGATAATGCTTTATTTTTGAATTTTGTATGATGCAAATAAATGACCTAAATGTATGGATGATTATGAAAATGTCTTATGATCATGAATGGTGCTTATGTATGGATGGATGATGAATACAAATGCATGTATGATTTTATGGTATGCCCCTATGTGATGTTGATTATGAATGATCTGAAATGCACTTTTTTGTATTTTTTTGGTAATTTCTATGCAAATATGTGAAATGGATGAATGCAAAATGGATTATGATCATGAATGAATTATGATAATGAATGGATTATGATGTTAGTATTTAATGATGAATGGATATATGGATGGATTATGGATGAATGAAAGACTGTAGTTATTATGACTTTGATGTATGATATGGATGATGATGATATTTGAAAAATGCTTTATTTTTAGAATTTTTAATGATGCAAATATTAAAATGAACGCATGAATAATTTATGATAGTGGATGTATGATAATGATTTCTAATGACATGGAATGGAAATGTTAATGTAAATGAATTATTTTTTTGTTATGTTAAGTATACTTAATCTTGCAATGAGAAATAACATCAACCAGCTTGGAAAATATATAATGCAAATGTAGATTAAAATGAATGAAATCCTATCTATGAAATACTGCCATTTAATTCCTTGTGCTTATTTTCATCATTGAACATTTCATTATGTTGAAAGTTGGTACAAACATCGATGGTATAATGAGACCATGAAGAATTGAGTACAACTTCCAGTGAGATTTGATAATACAAGATAGCACAATAATATAGGTATAATTAGACTAAGATGACCTGAGTATCACTTGTGTAAATAGACAAGAGTGAATCATGTTCCTATGCAAATTCAAAATGTCATCAATGATACTTTGTAGAGCATGTCTCGTGACAATTTTCATACTATAATGATTGACTCATAGACAATAGACAAAGAAAAATATTATTCTTGATCATAGCCCCTCTAGTTTGTGACATCATTGAGGTACTCTCAAGAAATGATATCAGCAATCAAGATGCATCAATTAAACATTTTTGTTAAAGTAATCCAACCATGATTCAGAAGATGATTCTTCATTGATGATTGATTTGATTTGACTTGATGTTTGGTTTGACTTGGATAGTTGATTGGATTGATTGGTGTTCGCTATTCAACTTTTGATGGTTATCGTGATTGTTGTTTTTGCCAAGGTTGTGTTTGTTGTTTTCTTGTCTAATGATTTAAGCTCAATGGTGATTTTCCTCTAGTGAGATCATGATTTTTCCCCCAGTGAGAACAAACCAAATTTTATTATAGATATGTACAATGAAGACCAATCCAAGGTGGGACACGAATGCAATAGAAAGATATGGACATGAAACTCTTTGTAAGATAGGCGTGAATGCACATTGATGGCAGAAGCGGATGGTCAACATGCGCTTGAATAGATGGAGGAGTTAACTTATCACAAATAGTGTTTGTTGCCAAGTTTTCACCATTTGTTTTTATTGCACATTTTTTAGATTTTATGGTTTTTTTTGTTGTTACCAAGATGCCTGTTTGCTAGGTTTTCACCAAGGTAACGATTTTTTTGATTTTCCACATTTTTTTGTATTTTTTTCTTATCTTTTTGAACTTTTTCTACCTTTTATATTGTCACCTAGATGCCCGTTTGCCAAGTTTTCATCAGGGCAAACATTTTTTAGGACTTTTTTTATTTTTTATGTTTTTTTCTCAGGAATTTTTTTGCTTTTTAGAATTTTTTCAGGACTTTACACATGCACTAGTTGCATTATGTGTAGAAATTCTTCAGGTGAAGTTTTTTCATAGGTTCTTCAAACAAATCCCCTTCTGGTGTAGATAGTTGATATGCCCTTGATCCAAAGACTGATACCACAACAAAAGGACCTAACCAATTGGGCTCAAATTTTCCTTTCTTTTCTCGGTCCTACTAATTTCAAGAATTTTCTTTCAATACTAGATCACCTACTTGAAATGTACTAGATTTGACTTTATGGTTGTAGCTTCTATACATTCTGTGTTGATATACTTTCAAGTGATCTACTGCTAGTTGATGGCGTTCATCCAACAAATCTAGCTCCTGCACTCTAGCCACACGGTAATCTTCATATGAAATGAGACCTTTCAAGAACACATAGAGTGACAGTATCTCAACCTCGATGGACAATACTACTTCAGATCCATAAACAAGTGCATATGGTGTGGCTCTCGTGGGTGTTCGAATACTTGTATGATAGGTGCACAAAGTAGGATTTAAGTGAACATGCTAGTCATGTCCAACATTGTTGACGGTTTTCTTTAAGATTTTCAGGATTCTTTTATTTGAGGCCTCAGCTTAGCCATTCCCTTAAGGTTAATAGGGTGTAGAAAACTGATGCTAGATATGAAACTTTTCACAAAGTTCTTGCACATCCTGATTTTTGAAAGGTCTTCCATTATTAGTGACAATAGATTGATTGATACCATATCAATAGATGATGTAATTCAGGATGAACAATGAGATCTACTTCCCTATGATGGTGATTAGAGGCACAAATTCGACCCACTTTGTAAATTACTTTGTGTCTGTGATGATGAACTTGTGTCCATTAGATGAAGATGTGTGAATTTTTCCCACAAGATCCAACCCCCACTGACAAAATGGCCATGTTGATGCAAAGGGCTGCAATTCTTGTGTTGGTGCATGGATAATATTACCATGAATCTAACATTTCTGACATGTCTTGACAAATTGGAAGGCTTCTCTCTCCATAGTCAGCTAGTAATATCCCAAACAGAGGAGTTTCTTAGCAAGGGTTAGACCACATGAATGAGTGTCACAAATACCCTCATGGACTTCTTGTAATGTTGTTTCAAAATCTTTGCTTTCTCAACATCGTAAGAGAGTTCCATCAAGTCCTCGTCGGTAAATTACATCTGCTATAAGGGTATGACAAGAGGCTTGGCGGATGAAGTTTCATTTTTGGTTACGAGAAAGGTCAAGAGGTAGGGTATTATGTTTGAGGTAAGTGTAGATTTTCCTATAGGTCAAGGTATCAGCATCAACTAGGTTGCATATGACTTGGGACTCAGGGTGGTCGTAAGCAGGGGTAAACAGTTGCTCCACCATGAACCCGTAATGGTTGAACTTTGTTGGAATTTGTAGCAAGGAAGAAATGGTGGCCATGGCATTGAAAACTCTATTGTTACTCCTTGGGATTTGACCAAACTTGATGTAAGAAAAATACTTCTTGAAGTAATCAATCATTCTATTGTAAGGCATCAGTTTATCATATTTTGTTTGATAATCGACATTGACCTAATTGATGACTAGTTAAGAATCCCCATAAACTTACAGCTCTATAATTTTTCATTCCACAACTATCTTTATTTTGATGATGAGTTCTTCATATTTGGTTGTGTTGTTGGTGCAAGGAAACATCAAGCAATAGGACTTTGGAATGGTTTTCCCTAGGGGAGTGATGAATAAGATTCCTGCTCTCGATCCATGCTGAGTATAAGAACCATCAAAGTACAACACCCATTGTTGTGTTGTGACCATTAAGACATCTGCATTTAGAAATTCAATGTGAAGAGAGTGGTCATCATAAATTGGTGCTTTTGCTAGTTAGTTGGTGATGACTTGGCCTTTCATTTCTTTTCTGTCAATGTATTGGATGTCAAATTTGCTGAGTATCATCACCCACCTGGCCAATCTCCATGTTAGGTTTGATTTGCTCGAGAGATATTTCAGAGGATTTATCTTGGCTATGGGATTGACTGTATGAGTCAGCATATAGTGTCGCAATTGTTGGGTAGAAAACACTGGGTTATCCCACAATGTTGGTTTATAGTTTCTGGGAGATTTTGATTTTTGCTAAAATCAAATATTTTTTAGAACATATAATGTTTCAAGCCTTAAAAATTTATATTTTAAGGATTCCAATTGAAGAGGGTTTGATCAAACCACCTTAGATCAAAACCCCTTGGATAGAACTCTGCTAATATTAAATAATACCTATAACGAAGCCTCCTTTAAGCCTATCAAAATGCTAATAAAAAACCACTTTTGACTTACATGTTGGGGAATCAAATGAATTCATTTAAATTTTATTTTTTGTAAGTATGTAGTATTTATTATAAGCTTCCAAAAAACTATAATTCTAGACAAATTTATTTTTATTATTATATTTATTTTTTATTTCTTGTGAATGTAGGTTTTTCACCAAAAATCAAGCTCTATGATCTGTACATGTGGAAAAATAGAAGATTATAAAAAAAAAATGAAAAATATCAGTGCACTAGATATTGAAATCCTTGATCCAACAAAAATAAAAATAAAAGAATTTTGATACATACAAATAAAGTTATGTTGTATACAGTCTACCTATGTTTAAAGTGTAATTGGTTTGACTTCGAAACTTGATTAAGGAAAAAATATTCAATAAAACACTATGAAACCAAATGAAAGCACTAGATATTGTAGTCAAAAATCTAAGTTGAGAAAAAAAAAAAATTATCCTTCATGGAAAAAAAATTATGTTGCATACGTTGAGCATCACTCCTTAAAAATGGTGTTTACTAAAGAAAAATAGTTTTCAAAGGAGATGGGGAAAGAAGTGAAAATTGATTCCAAAAAAATTGAAAAAAATATATTCATAATCTACAATAAAATATCACAAATCACTAGTTTGCATCACCTTCAAATTCCTCACAGTTTAGCCATTATAGGTGCCCGAAAGTGAAGATTTAATTAGAAAAAATCAGTTCAGTGTCCAGTTTGACCAAAAATTGTAAACCATTATTGTGGGATGACCCCACTACAGCTAGACAATATTTCTTGATTGATTTATAATTGATCTCATAACCATTTAAAGTTATATTGATGTAATAAATTATTGTCTCCTTCCCTGTTGAATCTTCCTGTGCCAACAAGGCTCCCAATGATCGATCAGTAGTGGTGATATACAATAAAAGTAGTTTTCCTTCTGTTGGGGGTGCTAGAACAGGTGGAATTGTCAAGCATTTCTTTAGTTGGTTGAAAGTTGCTTCACACTTCTCATCCCATCAAAAAGAAACATTCTTATGCAATAGATGAGTGAAAGGATGGGTTTTGTCAGCCAATTGTGAAATGAACCTGTACACATCTAAAAATGGTCATGGTTAACCAAACCTATTAATTAATTAAATATGAATTATTTAATTAATATTCTTAAGTAATCTACATATAAATAAATTTAATTATTTAGTTATATTGTTCATTTTTCTAGTTCTTCTAGTTTAATTAAATAAATAAGTTTATTTAATTAATGCTATTTTCCTCTTAATTAATTAAATAGATTTCACAATTTATTTATATTAATTATCACAAGTTTAAATTCTAAATTTAAATGATATTCTTCATTTCACATTTAATTAAATATTTTCAATATTTAATTAAAACACTTTTTAAATTCTTCACTCTTCTCACATAATTAAATATTTTCAATATTTAATTAAAAACTTTTCATTTTCCACACAATTAAATATTACCTATTTTTAATTATGGGCACATCTTTCATTTGTCTCTTCATTTTCTATCTATCTTTTGAAATTCCATCTTCTTTTCGAATTCTCGATCTCTCACCGTTCATTTTAACAGGTTTGAACTCAATCGTTGATCTTGGCCAATTGAATTCTTGCCTTCAAAAATCTATAAATACAACCCTTTTGTGAGTTGGAAAGGACCTCGAATTCTAGATTTTCATACGTAGTTATTATAGTCGCATTTTAGTTTTATCAAGCATTTCTACCATTTAATTAGCATTTCAATTTCATAGCTTAAAGCATATTAGCAATGTACATGCATTTTCATTAATCTCATTCTCTCAAGCTGTAATTCTACAAGCTGCTATTTAAAACAACTAAGAGCTAGCATCTTGAAGTGAATCCTTGGAGATAGAGGAAAATAGGACAAATTTGAAGAAGTTTCCTGTCTTTAGAGTTTGCGTTTTGCTTTCTTTAATTTAGTTTCTTTAATCTAATGTTTCATTAGTGTATTAGTTTAGATCCATTTTGATTTACACATTCTAATGTACACATTTTTGGCGCCCACCGTGGGGCCAAGCCCTACATTCAATATTTCTTTTTGCAGATTTTTCTGGTAGCTAACGGACTAAAATCACATTTTGGTGCATACGAGTCTCGGTTCAGTGCATACGAATACTGTTTTGGCGCATTGATGAGATATTTCAGCACATATAGTAAGTGTTTCAGTGCATCCATGATTTCTTTCGGTGCATAGACACTTTATTTCAGCACATCCCTATGAGATCTTTCGGTGCATCCATGGCCTGTTTCAGTGCATAGAAGACTTGTTCCAGCACATACAGTTGTAAAAAAAATATAAAAAAATAAATTATGATTCCGACACCACCCACGGACAGGATTTTTTTTTAAATTTTAGTTTAATGGAATGAAGCAACCCTAGGGTAGACATTTAAATCTGAATTAACCAATCCTAGGATAGTCACTAAACATAATTTTCTTTTTGGTTAAAAATGAATCCCATGTTTTTAGTGAAGCAACATCTTCACTTAGTGTAGAGAATTGTCAATTTGGGATTTAAAATTGAACCATTATTGTTTGTTGTGATTGTGGGTAATATGTTTATGCTCTCCCCTTAACTGGGTGATCAGAACGCCAGACTTACCTTTTATTTTCTACAATTTAATGCTTTATTACATCCTTTAGAAGGCCTGCTCTTGTGGGAAAAATTACTCACCCAAGAGGAACGACCTAAGTGGGAACACCTAAAGCCAAGGTTTCCAACCCACTCTTATCAAAAGCAAGTTGTTGATGAAAATCCAACTTGATAGTAGTGCGCAGGATAACCATCCCCAAAACCTTTGTTCTAATGGTTAGGAGGTCTCTCGAGGGAGTCTATCTATTTGCCACACTTAACGAATATCCTTACTAAAAAGCATAGTGTAGAAAGACAGCCATGTCAGTATCCAAACATCATATTAATCATGGTGCAAGGGGAGGGAAGAATCTACCTCCAAGACACTCACCATATAGTCACCATAGATTGTTTGCTCAAGGGATTCAATATCCACTTCCGTCACTTTGAGTAGGCACCTAGAAAAGACAAAAACATGGGTGCCCTCTAAGGGGTGACATGGCTGTGTGAGTCGACAGGATTTTAAGCTATGGGCTATGATTACTATGATGACCTATTTGACAAATTAAGAGTGAGTTTGACTGAATTGCTTATCTTGTTCAAAACCTATGAAAATCTCAAGAACATACACTCTTTGTTTAGATTTTAGGATTAAAAAAACAACTTTCTACTTCTTTATGCTATGTTTTTCACATTTAAATCAGATTAAGATCATCCAAAAATCTCAAAACTGTCCAAACATGTTTATCTCAGAGGTCAAACAGATAATTTAGCGCATCCCAGGTCTGTTTCGGTGCATTGATGCTCTGTTTCGGCGCATTACTACTCTATTTTGACGCATCTATGCTCTGTTTCGGCACATCTGTGCTCTATTTCGACGTATCTATTCTCTGTTTTGACACATCCATGCTATGTTTTGGCGCATTCAGTCTCTGTTTTGGCGCATCTATTTTCTGAGCCTAAGTAATTTTTTGACATTCAGAAATCAAGTCTTATCAGTCTAGTCTTTCCCATGCTCAGAGTTTGGAAGTCTGCAACCTTTCTTAAGAAGTCCCTAGAAAGAAAGATTAGAAATCCCAAGAAGTCTCTCAGTTACAAGAAGATATTGAAGAAGAGGAAATTTCTATATCAAAGTCGAAAGGTCCTGCTTGAACACATAACCTTTATTCATCGATATCATGACTATATTAGAGGTTTCGCTGACAATTATACTGTAGAACCTTTATACTCATGAGCTTTCTTTCAAAGAAGAGCCCTTTCTCAAAGGCATAACCATAGTTAGCATATTCGTTCTTCTTATATTCCCCAACCTGCAATCACATACGCTACTCGTCCAAATCAAATTCTGCAATAGAGAACTCAAATGCATTAGGCATTCATTAAATTCATCTTTCTACAAAGCTAAGATCAAACTTCACAAAGTGCAAAATCATCTTTATTTTTGATCTTTGGTTTAAATTCCTGTAAACAGGATTTTCATCCTTTCAATTAGGGAATCACGAGCTAAAGATTAAAAATCTTTTAAGTCATAGAATCTTCATTCTATCCTGACTTTCATATCCACCACCATTGCACTATTTCATTCATTTGATCAAAGCTAGTAAGATTTGAGTAAATCTTATGCCTGTTATCACGAGATCTCGAAAACATATAGAAAAAGGTGAAGGTACAGTGAGCAAAATGGGTGATAATAGTGAGAGGGAGGAAAACCTCCTTAACAATTCAAGAGGCGGAGCAGGATCCCCAATTCCATACTCTTATGGAAAGGATTTTAGAATGAAACAAGGAAAGATACTTTATTTCTTTAGCTAATCAAAGAGCTAAGTTACCTACCTACCGATTTTGACACGGAAGGGATTAAAGAAAATCTTGAAACCCCTCTTAACGATTTTAGTGCCCTTATTCAACAGATTAAGAAATTACAAGGGAAAATAAAAGAAATGCAAGGGGGAGCAACAAAGAAGTATGTTTTGGATGAAATATGTCCTTATCCATTCGATAGGAGTCTTCAAATGATTCCTTTTCCAAAACATTGTGAAATCCCTAAGTTTGATAGGTATAATGGGAAAACTGACCCCATTGAGCATGTAAGGGATTTCTGAAATATGAGCTTAGAATTTGTTCATAATGATACCTACTTAATGCAGTTGTTTCCATGAAGTTTGGGTGGACAATCCATGGAGTGACTTTCAAAGATCACTCCCCCCATCAAAAATTTTGAGGAGTTAATGAAAATATTTATATCACAATACTCCTACAACATCCATCATCAGATAACCATGCTTGATCTTTGTAGGGTAAAACAAAAAGTAGGGGAATCTTTCACTACATTTTTGCAAAGGTGGAGAAGGGTGTTTACTAAATACTCTCATCCTATTCCTAAAAAAGAAAACATGGAGATCTTCATCGATAGTCTTAATCAAGAAATGAGTTATAGACTAAACCTTCACTATCCTCAATCATTTAAAAAATTGATTGAAAACACAATTACTATTGAAGGTGCGTTGATCAAGCGTGGAGTTCTAAAAAATGATAAAGAGGGTTCAAATTCGTACAACAACAACACCAACGACCATAATAACAACAATGACAAGTCATGATTTTGGACCCAAAATAAAAATGTTGTGAATGATGGGGTAGTAGGTGCTAATAACATAAATACAAAGCCTACCATCCTTAATGTGTCAGGTGTTCAACGTAGCAACAATGCTGGAAATTCTAATAACCAAGTCAATGTTTCCAATCAAAGAAACGTGACTAATAAACATGGAAATAATTTTGGCAATAATCAAAATTAAAATGTGCCCAGATCGTCATATTTTTTGAGTTGATGGAGTTTCACTCCCTTGGGCCAATCTTTGGAATCCATTTTCAAAGAATTATTGAATCAAAACATTATTACATTGCCACCACAAAGAGACTATGAGCCTCGAGTTAAACCACCATCGTGGAATGACTCACATTTATGTGATTATCATAGGTGCAAAGGTCATAAGACAAACAATTGCCAAGGGTTGAAGAATATTGTTCAAGATTTAATTGATAACCATCCCATCATGGTTGAGGGACATAATGTCAATAATGACCATCAAGCATTCAAGAATCCGCTCCCTAATTATCAAAAAGGGGAATCTTCGGGTGACAAGGGCAAGAATGTTAATAACATCCATGATGTCATTATCAATCATATTTATACCGATGATCCTCAAATCAACGTTATCCAAATCAAAGGTAAGCAAGAATATCAAGAGGTCAATGCTATGACAAGGGGACAAGCCAAAATCATTATCAAAGGAAGCTCATCTAAATCAGCAATTCCCCCTCCAAACCAATATAATTTGGTTAATCAACTGTAAAAAATATCAGCACAAATTTCTATCTTGGAACTTTTAAAGTTTTCACCTGCCCATAAGGACATTCTGGAAAAGGCACTCATTAATACAACTGTATCCCCTAATCTGGATATCAATAAATTTCAATCCACGGTGGGACACTTGTCCTCTTACACATGTTTATCTTTTTCTGAAAAAGATGATTCATCCAAAACCCATCCACATAATTCATCACTCTATTTAGAAGTCATGGTTTCCAAAGCCTACATTAGGCACGTCCTCATAGATGGGGGAGCTGGATTAAACATTTGTACTTTAAAATTGGTCCTAGCTTTGGGATATTCAGCAGACTCTATAGATGCATAGAGGAAAATTACAATCAAGGCATATGATGATGAGGAAAGGACTTCCAAAGGTCTCATCATGCTACCAATCAGAGTGGGACCTATTGTTAAGAATACCTTTTGTCAGGTTCTCGATTGAGATCTAACCTATAACATACTATTGGGTCATCTATGGATCCATGACATGCAAGCTATTTTGTCTACTTATCATCAATGTTTGAAATTTCCATATTATGGACAGGAAGTAACAATACCCACTGATCACATTAGCAGTCAAACTTGTTCTAACCTAAGAGCAACTCAGGACACACTCATCCCACATAATAGAGAGGCCTTGGCCATCTCTACCTCCAAATACAAGGAACAAGCGCAAGAAATGATAAGAAATTTTGGCACCAAGTTAAAATTGAAAGATAATGGGGTGGGAGAATATTCTTTATCTCTTTCTAATTTACCCCTATCCCCAAGATCCCATGGTCAACTGTCATCACCTACACAATAGGCTACAGCAGTTTTAGCCTCAACTTCAGCTCCCATCACCAAGTTTAATGGGATATTTATCAAAGAAACATAGAGCTATCCTTGATTGGCTCTATAAATATGAAAAAGAATCCGTACAGCATATCAAGTTACCCACTGAACAATATGGAAAAAGTTATGCTATCATGCAACAAATGGGTTATGAAGGAAATGGCCCTATAGGTAAAAGGAAAGAGGGTATTGTTGAACCTGTCCAATTAAAAACAATGCACCCAAAAGATAAGACTGGGTTAGGATATGGTGAAGATACTAAAGAAGAAGTAGCACAAAGGCCATCAAATGAGGAGTTAGCTAAAACAATTATGAGAATTCAAGCAAACAATTTTGAAACTGACTCCAATGAATATGAATGGGATGATTTCTTTGATGATATTTTCATTTCAGAGAAGGAGGTGGATGTCATACACAAGATCTCACCAGCATTATTACAAGGGGAAAGCTCAAGGACTTTGTTTGATTATGTCCTACAAAGCAATCATGACTCAAGTGAAACCGATTCGATTCAAAGCAAAACAAATTATCCACAAGAGGATACCATCTTAGATCTCCCCTATAATAATGTTAACTATCACATCTTGACCCTTATGGCTAGTGAGCTTACTCATTCTAATGATCCATTACCTTTGATACATCCCGAACTCATTGATTGGGAACAAGTCGCACCCATTGATGTTCCAACTTTTCCAAATGATGAAACCATAAAAAACTTTCTTTGTTCATCCTGTCCCAAAACAAGTTTCACCAGGGAATCACAAGATTAGAGTTTTCAACAGGAAAGTGCCAAGTTTCTCAGCTATGAAATAAATAATATAAAAGAAAGATCTAATGGTGGAAACCTAACAAAGGAAATATTAGATCAAGAAAAAATAAAAATGAAAGAAAAATCTAATGATGAAAACCTTTAACAAAGGTAGTATTAGATCAAAAAAAGAGAAAAATAAAAAGTGTATCCAATGGTGAAAACCTTTCAAAGGTGCCAGAGGATGGAAAACCTAACACTCTTCCAAATCATTATCAGGAAAGGTTTTCCATTCTAATTGAACCAATAGAGGCACTCAATATAGGTACTACAGAAAAGCCCAAAGTTCTGCAATTGGCTGCATCTCTAACAGACGAAGAAGTACCTAGGTTCACATAATTTCTCAAAGATAATCAAATCAGTTTTGCATGGTCCTATGCAGATATGCTTGGATTGGATCTAGATCTCATCATGCATCATCTATCTATTACACCAGGGGCAAAACCTATAAAACATAAACTCAAAAAAATGCATCCACATGTTGCATTATTGGTTAGAGAGGAATTAAAAAAGCTTTTAGATGTTGGATTCATCCAGTCCATGGATTATGCAGAATGGATCTCCAATATCATGCTTGTTTCAAAGCCAGACGGAAGGATTAGAATTTTTACAGATTTTAGAGATTTGAGTAAAGCATGTCCTAAAGATGACTTTCCCTTACCAAACATAGATATGATTGTTGATTTAACTTGTGGACATGCAATGTACTCATTAATGGATGGATTTTCAAGATACAACCAAATCAATATTGCACCAGAAGATCAGGATAAAACAACATTCACATGTCCCTAGGGTACCTATTGCTAGAACGTAATGCCTTTTGGATTGAAAAATGAAAGAGCTATGTACCAATGTGCAATGACAATGATTTTTCATGATATGATGCATACATTCATGGAAGATTATGTTGATGACCTCCTCACCAAATCTAACACCAGAGAAGGACACATAGATATCTTATCAAAAATCTTCAAAAGAATGGAAAAATTCAAAGTGAGACTTAACCCTAAGAAATGCATCTTTGGAGTAAAATCTGGAAAGCTATTAGGTTACATTGTATCAGAAAAGGGAATTGAAGTGGATCTAACTAAGGTACAAGAAATTATTGATATTCCACCACCAAGGAACATTAGTCAATTACACTCTTTACAACGATGGTTACAATCTATTCGAAGATTCATTGCTCAACTGGCGGAAAAAAGTTTACCATGCACACATCTCTTACACAAGAATGTTCCATTCAAGTGGGAGTACAATGTGAAGCAGCATTTGATCAGATAAAGCAGTATCTCATGAATCCACCAGTATTGATTCCACCAGTGCAAGGTGTGCCTCTCATATTATATATTGCTGCCACAGAAGTGTCTTTAGGAGCATTATTGGTACAAGAAGACAACTCAGGAAAAGAACGAGCTATTTATTACATCAGTCGAACCCTAACAAGTCACGAGCTAAATTATACCTTCATTGAAAAATAATTTTTAGCATTGGTGTTCACTTCTCAAAATTTATGACATTACATGCTAACTCATATGATAAAGCTTGTGGCTAAGATTGACCCACTCAAATATCTTCTAAGTAAGGCAACCTTAACTGGCAGGTTGGCTAAATGGGTTATGATCCTAAGCGAATTTGATATTCATTATGTGGATCGAAAAGCTATAAAGGGACAAGTAATTGCAGATCAATTAGCAGAAGCACCAATACAAGTAGAACACCCAATACATGTTGATTTTCCTGATGTTGACGTGTTCACAGCAGATATCCAGCAGTCATGGTCACTCTACTTTGATGGTTCTTACACTCAACATGGTTCAGGAGTAGGAATTATTTTTATTACACCTCAAGGAAATACAATCCCAAAATCTTATTGGCTAATGTTTCCTTGCACAAAAAACATAGTTGAGTATGAGGCATTGATAATCGACATAAGAATTGCAGTAGATTGGAAAATTGTAGAACTTCAAGTTTTTGGTGATACACAACTTATTATAAATCAAATCAATGATGAATATCACACTAAAGATGACAAGTTGATACCTTACAAAAGAATGGTGGAAGATCTCAAGAAATACTTTGTTAATATCAAGTTCATGTAGATTCCATGCATTGATAATAAAGTAGCAGATGCTATGGCTACAATCACCTCTCTACTCTAGTTGACAGAGAATAAAAAATGGTACAATTTCCTGGTGGAACAATTATTTTCTCCCGCCCATGAAAATCCTGAAACTCAAATCATTTGCCATCTAACGAGTTCTAACTCTCCCTTATATGGCCAAATTTACAATTACCTAAAAGATACTACTTTACCTTTAGGCTTGTCTAGGAATCAGAAAAGAAATTTCATTCGTCAATCATCCCGTTACACCTTAATTGTTGACGTCTTATACCGGCATGGTTTGGATGGTACCCTCCTTATATTTCTTGAACATGATGAATTAGAAAAGGCCTTATAATAGGTCCATGGTGGAATTTGTGGGACACATTCAAGTGGACTAACCTTAGCAAATAAACTTGTAAGATTAGGGAACTACTAGCCAACATGGAGAAGGAATCATTCATCTTTGTGAATAAATGTGCAAAATGTCAGATTCATGGGAATCTCATTCACGCTCTTGCTTAGGAATTACAACCCTTCACCACAACATGGTGTTTCGCTCAGTGGGGATTGGACTTGGTTGGCAACATACACCCATCATCTTCAAATGGACATAAATTAATCATTACAACCACTAAGTATTTCACTAAATGGATTGAAGTTGTTCCCCTAACAACTGTTACTGGTAAACAAATCTCTTCATTCATTCTAAAATATATCATCTACTAATACGGTATTCCCAACTCCATTATTAAAGACAATGGAAGACCCTTTAAAAATCAGGATGTAGATGAACTATGTGAAAGATTCCGCATCCAACACAGATTCTCTACACCTTACTATCCACAAGGGAATGGTCAAGCCGAAGCTTCAAACAAAACAATTCTAAAGATTTTGAAGAAAACAGTGAATGAAGCCGATCGTAATTGGCATGTCCAATTGAATCCAGCATTATGGGCCTACAAAACAAGCATTCACACACCAACGGGTGCTACTCCTTATTCTTTGGTTTATGGAGAAAAAACTATTATACCATTGGAAGTTGAGATTCCTTCACTTCGAGTATCACTTAAGGGGCTAATCAATGATGAAGACTACAAAGTATCAAGGTTGCAAGAGTTGGAACTGCTTGATGAATGACGTCAAACTGTAGTTAATCATTTGAAGGGGTATCAACAGATTATGTCCTGTAGCTACAATCATAGAGTCAAACCACAAAATTTTCAAGTGGGTGACTTGGTTCTCAAAGAAAACCCTCGAAATTAGTAGGATTGAGAAAAGAAAGGAAAATTTGAACCAAATTGGTTGGGTCTGTTCATTATCATTGCAGCATATGGATCGGGGGCATATCAGTTATCTACAGTAGAAGGGGACCTTTTTGAAGATCCAACCAACAACATTCATTTGAAGAAGTTCTACACCTGAGAAAATATCAAAAACAGTATAAAAAGTCCTGAAAAAAAAAAAACATTGCCTTGATGAAAACCTGGCAAACAGGCATCTTGGTAATAGCAAAAAAATCATAAAATCAAGAAAAAGTGCAATAAAAACAAATGGTGAAAACCTGGCAAACAGGCATTGTTTGCGATTTTATTTGGCTCTCTCATCTATTAGGATTCATTCTATGTATCCATCTTTTCATCAGCATCATCATCGCATTCACATCACATCATCTCCTTGAAACGACAAGGATCCCATCATTGCTTGATGATTTGAGGGTTATCCTTAGCAATAGTTGTGTCTAGCAGGAGTCAGAGTACAAGGTCACTAGGGGGTAGTTCGCTTCTTCAAGCTTTTCTAGCAAGCAAAATGGTAGCATGTGTCTAGAATCAAAATATCAGGAAACAACAGTTTTGTCCAATTAAAGTGAGCTTATATGACTATTTTGACAGAAACAAAGTGGATGATCTAAATCTAAATAAAATGAATGACAAACTTAAAAGCATAAGTTGCAAATTGTTGTTTTGATATTTGATGACATCATATCTTTGGAGTGGTTCAATGATGTATTGAACTAGAATCACAAGGAAGAAGTATGATTTTTCTTTGCTTGTTGTCTGTAAGCTAATCATTAGTATTGTGCAAATTTGTCATGGGACATGCTCTACAATGTATCATTGATGACATTTCAGAATTGGCATAAGAAAATGGTTAGTTTTTGTCTGTTTATGCAAACAATACTCAGGTCATCTTGGTTCAATTATACCTCGATGCTTGTATTAATTTGCTATATCAAAAATCATGAAAGCAGTACTCAGGTCATCATTGGTGCTAACATACCCTTTGATGCTTGTACTAACTTCCAACATATCAAAAGACTCAATGATGAAAATTAAGCACAACATGGAATGGCAAAAGAGAGAATGATTCATTATTGCATTCTAGGACTGCATGATTTCATTTAGGATTGCATTTTTAAGGCTATATGAGGTAGAATTTTTTAAGGTCGGTAAGTATTTCATCTATCTTTTCAAAACAAACAATTGAGTAAATTTGGACATTTGTAACATCATTTTCATGATTATTCATTTCACATCATTTTCCATTATCATTATCATTGCACTTGCATACTTACATCATTAGTCCATTACATTATCATATTCATTATCAGTTCATTTCATTCATCATGATTAGTATCCATCATTACATATCATATGCATGGTCGTTATTTTAATCATTCATTAATCATTCATTAACATTTACATTTGCATATTTCACACACATTCATAAATAAAATTGCATCCATTTCATTCTTTTCACATCATCACTTAGATTATCATGTTAATTTACATCATATATCATAAGTTCTTTTCCATTACAACATATATCATGTTCATTTCCATTACATCATTATTATCATTCATTACATATTACATCTTCATAAAGCATATCCTCTCATTTCATCAAAAGTATTTACATTTTACTTCATACATTCATTACATACATCATGAAAGAAAAATCATTCAGATTACATCATATCATCATACACGACATAGCATATAAAAATAAAAAACATGCATCCATAACATGTGCAGAAATCATCCATCACATGAGCATAAATCATCCATAACACATATATAATCAAATCACCACTGCATCTCATCAATCTCATCAAAACAAATGTCCAAAAATACAAGGATATCAAATGTTTCAAAAAGATATATCAAATACAATGGCATAAATGTGTGCATGTCCATCACTGAGGAGCATTTGACCATGGAACATGACTGCTGCTACCTCCAGAGGTAGTAGGTCTTGATGGATCTCTACTCCTAGAAGCTCTGATCTCTTGTCTGATCGGCTGACCCACACTCCTGGTCACACTCCTAGAATGAATGTGTGAATGGGTCCAGGTCTGAGTACCTGACTGTGTGAATGCTATCCTCTGCTCGGGTGTAACTGCCTCAAAATACCTCATCCTATAGTACTCGGCCTCCCGAGCATTCTCTAGCCCCTCTGCTACAACCTCTCCAATGGAGATTCTCTCAACTGATCTCAGCAGTCTATTGGCTACTCCCTCAGCCTTTATGCATATCTCTCTGAAACTGTCTCTCTCAGTTATAAGTTGAGCTATCTATGGGTCAGGAGGTGGTGGCTGTGCAATCTATGCCTGCAGCTGACTAATGGTCACTTGTGCCTGTGCTAACTGACTCCAAAGAGTCTGAACCTCTGCTTGCAAAGCATCCACCTGTCCCTATGACAGAGCCCTGATAGTAATCCGTGGAGCTGAAGTACTCGGCTGTCCCACTGCTCTAGATGTTCGCGGCCTTGTACTGAAGGGAACATCAAAGAAACATCTTGGTCTCCCACCACCTCCATCATCCCCATCATCCCCACTATCTGAGTCCTCTGACTCCTTATCCATCTCCTCCTCCTCTAAACTCTCATCGTCCACATTCATAGCCACCCCACTGATATCCTCAGCCTACTCTACTTGTACCCCTCCCTGTGTCGGTACCTGTGCCTAACCCTGTGGCTACCCTGCTACTATAGGTCCCTAGGGCTACTGTCACCTCACCCATGCAACTAACCCTCCCATCAATGGGGCAGGCTCCTTTGGACTGGTAAATCTCGAGAAGGGATGTGTGTAAAAATGGGCTACATAATCATCCGTCATCCCTACATCGGTAACCTCTGGATACATCACCCAATGAGCCAATTGTAGCTTCAAGTACTCTACCCTGGCTGCCTCAATGGTCACAAATGGACCCCATTTTGGTACATCCTCTCATCGCCTAGCATAGTGTGCCACACCCTATGGCATCATCTATACCAATCCTAGCTGTCTCAACACCCTCATAACCAAAAACCACTCGATGATAAAAGGTGTCTGCCCAATCAGGTATCTGGATCTCATCACGTATGGTAGCTCTATATCATCAGCCTCCCAGGGGTCACAGTCTATATACGGTCGCCAAATGATAGTATCCAAATCATCAAGTACACACCGCCAGTACTCTAACTTGCCAAGCCCTGGCTAGACAAGGGGCCTTGTATATGCATAAACATATGGAAATCCAAGGGGGCGATCTCTCTGGATGATGGGGCGTGTAATCACAAAGTGCTCCCATTTGAATATCTATAATAGAGTCAACCTGCAGGAGAGACTCTTCTCATGTGTGTACACGACCTAATGAAGATCATGGTATAGATGGGTAAGAATGCATGACTCCCATGCATATCTGGTATGGTGGAGAAGCATGTCCTCCAAAATCCTACCCCACCCAACTAATAGTCCCTTTGCCCTATGATCAGGACAAAGGAAACCACCGATGAATCTTGCTAAAATTGAAGGTAGTGGGGCATAGCTCTCCATTATCTCCTTCCAAGGAATCTCATATCTGAAGACATGAGGATCCTAGAAGACCCATCTCAGTGCATCTGTCCCTCCAATCTCCTTGTGATCATAGACCACAAGCTCTCCAACCACAGCAATACCTAGAATCCTATAAACATCCTCTAGAGTCACCGTGATCTCTCTTGTCAGCAAATGAAAGGTGTTGTGCTCACTGTGCCACCTCTCTACTAAAGCAGTCAACAGTGCCCTATTGACCTGATACTACGACATTGCCAACAAAGGACCCAATCCACACTGATTTATGATCCCTAAATCATCCTCAGATAATCACGGAATCATCTCCTAGGTACAAGGGAATCTCTCTCTAAACTGGAGGGGGTTAAATGCCTCCTTTATTAGATCGATCAAAGAATCCAATCAGTTCAATCAAGGAATCAGATCAAATCTATCATCTATCATTTGTTTTCAAGCATGAAAGCAAATTAATCTATCTATTTGTTTTTCATATCACATGGAAGCAAATCTATCAGCCTTTCAATTAGGAAAGCAAATCTATCAGCCTTTCAATCAGGAAAGCAAATCAATCATTTTGACTATTTTGTTCTTCAAACACAAAGGAAAATTTATCAAATCATACAAATCTAATCTTGATGTTTTTCAAAAGCATAAAATCAGTTGTCTAATCTAGCAACAATCATCAAGCACGCATCAATTTTTCTTCAAAATTGAAATTCAACAAAAATCCATGGATGTGCCAAAACAGTCAATCGATGTGCCAAAACATGGATGCACAACTTTACTCCATGGATGTGCTAAAATAGATTATGGATGCATGATTTCTTGAATGTGCTATTTTATCAAATAAATGCTCTAATCTATCATCCTACATAGGAAATTTTCATGGATGCGCCATTTGATCTATCCTATGCGCTAATTCACCTATGCGCGACTGTTTTGCACCTCTGCGCGACTGTTTTACACCTATGCACCACTTTGTATGCATTGGTTTATCTAATCTATGCGCTAAACTAAAGCTCGTATGCACCGAAATAAAATTCTATGCGCTAAAACAACATTTAAAAAATAAAATAATATTCAAAAAAGTATTCGAAAATCATTAAAAAATTGGCAGAGAGGTTTTGATCGACTTACCGGAGGTCCATAGGCTATAGGTGTCTAATGATGGCGGCCTCACTCAAATCTGTGATGCTCATAAGGGATCGGCATTGCTAAATATCTCTCTCAGAGCTCAAAAATTCTCAAAGGTTACTGTTCAAATGAAAATGACTTTTCACCTTTTAAAGGGGTAAAAGTGGCAAATTATTTTTATTTTTACTATGCAAAGTGCTATTTCGAGAGCTAAACGCCAAATTTTTTTCCGAAATCATCTCAAAATCTTCCAAATCATCCTCATCAACATTCTCATCACGCGATTTACGTCTCGAGGGGGCATATAGCATCATCAGTTAAATTTCTCAAAATCAGGGGCAAATTCTTTGAAGCAATGTGTAAAACACATCACTTCAAAGAGGGTTAAAATGTACACATCTAAAAATGGTCATGGTTAACCAAACCTGTTAATTAATTAAATATGAATTATTTAATTAATATTCTTAAGTCGTTTACATATAAATAAATTTAATTATTTATTTATACTGTTCATTTTTCCAATTCTTCTAGTTTAATTAAATAAATAAGTTTATTTTATTGATGTTGTTTTCCTCTCAATTAATTAAATAGATTTCACAATTTATTTATAGTAATTATCTCAAGTTTAAATTCTAAATTTAAATGATATTCTTCATTTCACATTTAATTGAATATTTTCAATATTTAATTAAAACACTTTTTAAATTCTTCACTCTTCTCACATAATTAAATATTTTCAATATTTAGTTAAAAGCTTTTCATCTCTTCTCACATAATTAAATATTTTCAATATTTAATTAAAAACTTTTCATTTTCCACACAATTAAATATTACCTATTTTTAATTATGGGCACATCTTTCATTTGTCTCTTTATTTTCCATTTGTCTTTTGAAATTCCATCTTCTTTTTGAATTCTCGATCTCTCACCATTCATTTTAATAGGTTTGAACTCAACCGTTGATCTTGGCCAATTGAATGCTTGCCTTCAAAAATCTATAAATACAACCCTTTGTGAGTTGGAAAGGACCTCAAATTCTAGATTTCAATACATAGTTATTATAGTCGGATTTTAGTTTTATCAAGCATTTCTACCATTTAATTAGCATTTCAATTTCATTCCTTAAATAATATTAGCAATGTACATGCATTTTCATTAATCTCATTCTCTCAAGCTTCCATTCTACAAGTTGTTGTTTAAAACAACTAAGAGCCAGCATCTTGAAGCAAATCCTTGGAGATAGAGGACAATGGGACTAATTTGAAGAAGATGCCTATGTTTAGAGTTTGTGTTTTTCTTTCTTTAATTTAGTTTCTTTAATCTAATGTTTCATTGGTGTATTAGTTTAGATTCATTTTTATTTACACATTCTAACATACAAAAAACCTTCTGATGAACTAGAATCTTCCTTGAAGGGACCTTACCTGACTGATGTTTTTCAGGGGTGGCATCTCCATTATAGATTTCACCTTTTTAGGGTCTACCTCAATACCTTTCTCTAACACTATATACACAAGTAGCTTTGTTGACATTACCCCAAACACACATTTCTTTGGATCGAGGTGAACATTGAATTTCTCTAGGCGAGTGAACAGGTTGTCTAATATCTCTAGATGTCACTCTCTAGTGTAATATTTTTCCAGGAAATCATTCACATAGTCTTCCATGAAAGTATGCATCATGTCATGAAAGATGGTTTTCATAGTTCTATGGTATGTGCCACCTAGATTTTTCAACCTGAAGCACATGACGTTCCAACAAAATTTTCCCCATGGGCAAGTGAAAGTTGTCTTATCTTGATCTTTCAGAGCTATTTTGATTTGGTTATAGCTAGAAAATTTGTCCATTAGCGATAACATGCCATGACCTATTGTCAAGTCTACAATGATGTCAATGTTAGGCAAGGGGAAGTCATCTTTCTGGAAAGCCTTGTTGAGGTCTCTAAATTCAATGCAAATATATATTTTACCATTAGGTTTAAAAATAGGAACAATTTTTGATATCCACTCTGCATAGTCAATAGGTCTGATGAATCTAACATTCAATAACTTCTTTAGTTCAGCTTTCACCAATAGAGCATTGTGCAGATGCATTTTTCTCAACTTTTTCTTAACTGGCTTGATTCCTAAAGGAATGGATAAATGGTGCATGATGAGATTTGGGTCTATCCCTTGAATTTCTACATAAAACTAGGAAAAGTTGACTTGTAGCTCTTCAAAGAACCTAATAAAGCTGGTCTTTTCCAATTATGTCAATGATTTTGCCAAATGAAGAGTTCGTATTGTTTCTGCACTACCGACATTGATGGACTATGTTGGCTCAATCAAGACTTTGGATCTCTCTTGGAAGTGCTCTGGGAGAGTGTCAAACTTCCCATCCTTTGGTGCCTCAGAGAGATTTTCACTATCATATGCACTCTTTATTTTTACTTTTTCCTAATTTGATATTGCCATAAAATGGTTTTCACCATCAAATCTTTCTTTTGTTTCATTTATTTTATAGCTGGGAAATTTGGCACTCTCCTCCACTATGATGTTCAATGGTGGAAAATATTTTAGGATTAGTAGCATAGAGGAAGTTGATGATGGCCTCATCATTTGAAAAGGTGGGGATATTGGTAGGTTCAGTTTTGTCCCAATCTATTAGTTCAGGATGTTGTAATGGGAAGAGATCATCATATGGGTTTAGATCAGAGGACGTAAGGTTCCTAACGGCAACATTGTCATCAAAAAATACTATGGAAATATCTAGGTCTGTGATTTTATTCTCTTTTGAATGATCTGTATCGCTAAGAGTTTGATCATCTTTACCAGAGACATCGATATTTTGCGATCTTACTTCAAGTGGCCTTAACCTCGAGCCTTGTGCCTCCTTGAGTGTGGGGGTGTACTTATGTATGACATCAATTTCCTTTTCATGGTAGGTTTCTTCTGATAGTGATCCCACTCATACTCATAGGAATCAATCTCATAATGATCATTGGCTTGCAATTGTAGGATTCTTTCAACAAATTTTTGTTTGAGGCCCTCTTTTGCTTCTTCACCCTCTTGATGTTCTTTGTACGCCAACCCTATCTTGTCTTTTGGATTCGTTATAATGGGTTGGATAGGTTCTATGATACCCCATTTTCTTTTGCCAATGGGTCCTTGTCCATCATATCCCATCTTTTCCAGGATCGAGAATCCTTTGCGATATTGATTGGTCTAAACATTGGCAATTGCTGCTTGGGAATCAGTTTCATCCTTGTAGAGCCAATTCAAGATTTCTTTGTCTTTAGACTCTTCTTCTTGAGTGCTCTATTTTATGAATCGACCATCAAAGAGTGTGACTGGATGTGAGGATGATCAGGTTGATGGCTAACTATATGATTTGGGTGAAGTTAGTTGTGAAAGACAAAGGGATTGTTCAATGGAATATTTACCAACACCCTTATCTTTGACTTGGAATTTATTTTTGAATTTGTTAGCCAAGGTATTAAGCTAGACTTCAAGAGTGGTTGATGTAGAAGGGGTGGAGGTTTCCTCTTTCTCTAGCTATTTGGATGAATAACTTGGATTACTAGGGATATTAGATGTAGAGTTAGGAGCTTCATGGTTGTGTGGTACAAATACATCTTGAAAAAACTTAAGGGTATTGCATTGTTGAGGACCATTAGAGTCTATAGGAATGGTGATGTCCTGCCCGTTGCATGGAAATTTTAGACATTGGTGGTATGTTGAGGGAACAACTTGCATCTCATGGATCCAAGGATGACCCAAGAGTATATTATACGTCAAGTCTTTATCCAAAACATGACACACATCTTTTTGAATCGGGCCCACCTGAATTGGCAATATGATCGATCCCTTGGAATCTCTCTCCTCATTGTCATAGACTTTAATGGTAATCTTATTTCTTGCATCTATTACGTTTTCAGAGAATCCAAGTGCACAGAAAAGTTTTAAGTTACAAATATTAAGACCAGCTCCCCCGTCTATTAGGATGTGTTTGACATGACTCTTATGAATGAGGACCTCAGTATGGAGGGTTGTATTATGGGGATGGGTGAGAGATACACCATCATTTTCTGAAAAAGATAAGAAATGAGGAGCAACTAGGTGTCCCACCATGGCCTAGAAAGTGCATACTTCCAAATTATTGGGTACCGTTGTATTCACTAAGGATTTTTCCAAGATCTCGTTGTGGGTTGGTGAGATCTTGAGAAGCTCTAGTATTGATATTTGCGTAGGAATTTTTTGGAGCTGGTCCATAATGTTATATTTTCGAGATGGAGCATTGAACATTTTAGTGGTGCTACCTTTTAACATGTATTTTGTTTGGGCCCTTATGGTCACATTTACAAGGACACTGTCTTGTTTTCCCTTGATCTTAATAACATTTATTTGATTATCCGTCGCAACCATGTATTTTTGGGGATTATTTATTTGATGAAAGGAAATGTTGACATCATTGATTGGAGGATCGGTCACGATAGGATCTGGTGTGTTATTGATGTCAAGGTCATTTGTATGGTCTTCAATAGTTGAAATGTGATATATGGTACCATCATAAACATAATTCACACCTTTTCATTTTTCGTTTGTGTTGGAAGACTCCCCTTTATCATATTTTGGCAAAGGTATTTTGAACACCCTATGATCAGTGTTTCCTTGAGGTTCTTCAATTTGTATGACCTTTTTGTCAATCAAGTCTTGTATCTTATGTTTTAGTTGCATGCAACTATTTGTCAAGTGACCTTTGCATCTATGAAATTCACATAAGTGGGCATCATTCCACCAGGATGATTTTACTTTAGGTTCAAATCCTCGAGTTTTGGGGAGAGTGATGATATTTTCTGCTATAAGCTCTTTAAATGTAGATTCATAAGATTGACCTAAATGAGTGAACTTTCTATGATTATTTTTTGTTTTATAGGGTAGTCTAGGTGGAGGATTGTTATTGTTCTGATTTGTGTTTGGATTGGGAATTGGATTGGATTTGGGTGTAACTCCCAATAGATTAAAAACCGGTTTGTCATTATGTTCTTTTGTAGAATTATCATTGATATTGTTCTTTTATTTCTCCCAGAACTTTGGTTTATCGTTATTGGAGGAGTTGGATGAGTTGTTTTCATTATAGATTTTCAAAATGCCCCTCTTGACTAAGGCTTCTTCAATTTTGATCCCATTTTTTATTAATTTTTCAAAAGTGGGAGGACATTGTAATTCAATGATGTACATCATGTCATTGTTTAGGTTGTCAATGAACCTCCATCTTCTTATTTTTAGGTATGTGGTGGGGATACCTTGTGAATAACCTTATCCACCTTTGCAGGAATACTAGGAATGATTCCCCTTTCTTCTGTTTAATATTGCAAAGGTCTTTCATTGTGATCTCATGTTGGATATTATATGAATATTGTGTGATAAAATTGTTTATCAATTCTTCAAAATATTTAATCCCCGGAGGTAGTTGTGAAAACCACTACATAGATTGCCCTCCCAAGCTGTGTGGGAATAACCTCATTAGATAAGTATCTTCATGAGAAAATTCTAGGCTCATAGTTTTGAATTTCCTTACATGATCAATGGGATCTATTTTTCTGTTATACTTGTCAAACTTGGGAAATTCGCAATGTTTAGGGAACGGTGTCATGTTTACACTTGGATCAAATGGGTAAGGGCATATATGTTGTATGTAATACCTCTTAGTGGCCCCTATTTGCATTTTTTGCATTTTTTTGTTGAAGGTCCTACATTTTTTGTGTCAAGGAATCCATGGAATCATTGGTCTTTGCTTCCTTTCTTGTTTCAATGACATCAAAATTGTCAAGTAATTTGACTCCTTTATTTGCCAACATTAAAAGGTATTTCTCACCTTCTTTCTCAAAAATTGTTTCCATGAACTTATGGAAATTTGGGTCTTGTTGGGCTTTCTCTATTGTTTCCCTTTTTATCTCTTCAACTTCGTCTGGACGAATTTCGAAAAAGGGATTTTCTTCTCTTTCCACCATGGTTTCTTGGTTTTCAATTAACTTTTGTCAAGTTTTCGATTTTGCAACCTTTATAAGACAGGCATACAAGTAATGTAAATTTTCTAAATGCTTGACCAAAGTTTAGGTGAGTGCCAAAGGGATTGGTTAAAATCTGATTGAACAAGCTTTATTTTGGGATAGAGGATGAAAAATCCCGATGAAGGATGATAAATCCTGATAGTGAAATGCAGCTGCTAAATCAAAAAATGGGGGTGATGTGGAGACACTTTTGAATGTTTGATCAATGATTTAGGTGAAAGATTTTTACTTGAAGATGCGGGTTTCAACAAGTTTGAGGCTATGATGTTTTTATCATATGAATTGATTTGGGCGGTTAGAGTATTGTATTTCTAGTTGTGGAATGTAAGGATGAAGAATGGGTTGACTATTGTTATGTCTTTGTGAAAGAGCTCACTATTGATAATATGCTTGTGAAGATAAAGGCTCTAAAGAAAAATCATCGGTATATCCTCTATCAAAATCGTGATATCTATGCAGAAAATTTTTGTAGTCAAGAAAGACCTTCCTACTTTGGTACAAGAATCATCTCTTTCTCAAAAGTTTCTTGTAACTATGTAGCATTTTGGGCTTTTTGATTCTTTTAGTAAGGGATTTCTTGAATTTTTTTGTTGATTTCCAATCCCTTAACATAAAATGATGTGGGTTTCAAAAAGATTTAGGAAAATTTAGGACAAGGCAAAGATGGTGTTCGAAAAGGGATTCCTAAATCTAATGTCAATTTATAGGTAGCAGGTCAAATTTTACTCTATGTTTGTAGGTTTTACTCGATGCGCTAAAATAGTGCTCAGATGCACTAAAACTCAAATATGCTACAAGAAGGTACATATGCACTATAGGAATGACTATATGCACTGGAACAAGAAATGAATGCGCTATAATAGAGAATGAATGCACTACAGAATGATAGGGATACACTATAATAGATTGTTGGATGCACTATAACAACAAATGGATGCACTATTTTATGCAAGTAATGCACTCGGGTAGTCAATAGATGTGTCGATCTGGAAATCACTTTCTTGTTTTGGATAGTTTGGGAGATTTTTTGTAGTTTCAGGAGTGAATTTTTAGATTTTTTTTGCTAGGATTTCTTTCTGAATTAGTAGCTAGACATTTTTTTGTGATTTTTTCTTTAAAATTTATTTAGAAACACATTGGAAAAGATACATCAAACAATCACATTTCCTAGGTTGTGTAAGACAATATTCTTTTGGATTCCACATGGATTTTACTCCAACCAGACTTATCTTCAGTGGGTGATTTAGAATCTTGGCCACAAAGGCTCCCCCTTATAGTGCACTCACTTCTTGGGCGAACCAAGATTCAAACTCCCATGAATCTCCCATGGCAATTTTTTCACCTCTACTAAAAACTACAAGAATTTTGATGCCTTGGCAATGATCATTGCTGCAACAAAGAATAGAAAGGAAATTTTGGGCTTACTACAACAAAAGGGGTTTTATTACAAAATTTTCATTCATGGGGGATCATCCATGTAGCAAGAGACCCTTGTTGCCCTTATTGTCAAAACAATCCTCATGATACTCGAACTTTCCTTGAGCACCCACATTTATATCCTAAGTAGAAGTTTCTTGGCTTTAGCGTGTTCCTGATTGGTTCATTCCCTCCTTTTGAAGTGGGGAGGCAGGCCCTCTAAGGATCAAAAATTCAAATAAAATGAATTGCTCTATCTTTTTGATCACCCAATTAATTGGAGAGCATACTCACCTACCATTCCAAACACATCAAACATGGTGTAAATTTAACCTCCCTAGTTATGCTAGATTCCTATCTTAACAAAATGAAAATAACAACTAGATTTAACCCTATAGCCAACCGTTAGTATTTTTATTTCATTTTTCTTTGACAATGATCTTTTATGTGTTTCAGCAAGGTCTTTGATTGCGTAAAAGGTACTTGAAGACAAAAAAAACTAGAATTAGTTTTAGGAATCTGAAAAATTTACATTAAAAACGAAATGTGTCATTATAGTAACTAGATGTGCTAAAAATTAGATTGAATGCACAAAACTATTGAATGCACTGAAAGAGTGACTGAATGCACTGAATGATCTAGACTCAATGCGCTGAACTTGAAAAACATAAAATGAAATTGAAAACTCTCTAATGCACCGAAACATAATATGAATGAGCTAGAGGAACAACTAGATGTGTCGAAAGAACAACTAGATGCACCAAAACAAAATCTCAATGTGCTGAACTAGAAACTAGATACACTAGAGAAAAAGTTGTATGCACCGTTTCAAAAATTTTGACGGAACCTGCAAAAGAAAACTCGATAGAAAATAGATTAAAATATGGGGCTCTGCCCCATGGTCGGGACCAATTTATGTGTGAGTGAAATATGCGTTAGTGAATATTAATAATCATAACTAAACAACACACAAGTGATGACATGCATTATATCTAATGAAGGAAAAGTAATAAAATAAACTATCAGAGTCCTGCATTCGAACTCGGATCATCATCCTCTATTCTCAGTGATTCCTTAATCCATGCTCTTAGAATTTGCGTTGCACATGAATCTATGGAATGGCAACCAAAGAAATGAGTAGCTATTTTGCAATGTGAACTATAATGACTTACATGCCTATATTTTTGTATTTTTGAAAGTAAATTGTTAAACGATCTATGATGAGAAAATTATTGTTAAAATGATGCTAAACTAATGATGCAAAGATAAATAAAATGTTGTATGAGAGATGCAAGAAACTAAACACTAGAATTGAAATACCATGATTAAAACAAACTAAAAATACTAAAATGCAACTACAATGCTATTCAAATTCCTTCAAACTTCAATGAAATTTCTACAGCATAAACTTGTTGAGTTCTACTTGTTGAAAAGTTGTAGCAATGAGTTCTATTTATAGAATTTTCCAAGGTGGGAATGATGTGGCATTGATGGATGGTAGGGATTGTGATCCTCTGGAATCAACGGTTGAGCATGAAGAAGTTAGAGAGAATCATGGAGGTGGTTCCCTTTTTTAGAGCAATTTGCCAAGTGTTGAAGAGAATCTAGAGAAAGAAGAAGCCATGTGTCGAGGAGGTTTGAAATTGGTTACAAGTTTATTGATGAAAAATCCACAATTTTCAATTTATAAAATTCAATTTCATGTGACACATGGTGAGGTGGCAAGTAGTAGGAAAACATGTAGAAATGTGCTTAAATTGAATTAAAAATTCAGTTTGAATGGAGATGGGAAATTAGCATAATGACAAATTAATTAAATCTATGCATTTAATCAATTTCAGAAGAAAATGAATTTGGAGGCCAATTTGAATTTAAAAATTCAAATTTAGATGAAAGAGAGAAAACTAATTAAATGAAAAATTAGTTTAATTTGTGCATTTAATGAATTAGAGAGCAATTGATTTTAGATAAGAAGAATATTTAGAAGTGAACTATATAAATAATTTTTGCAATTTATTTATAAGTAGAGGAATTAAGCTTTTTATTAATTAAATAACAAGTATTTAATTAATTTGTGCTCAAACCATTTTTAAGTGCATACAATGACCATGCCATCCCTCATTCATTTAACAAGGGTGATTTTGTGCTATTACAGAAACATTAATGCCAACTTGAATAAAAAAGAAAATTTTAGACTTAATTGGTTAGGACCTTATATAGTTGAAGAAAGCTATGGGTCTAGAGCATACTTGCTATCCAAAATAGATGGTACACTTCTTTGGGAACCTATCAATGCTATGCATTTACGTCGGTATTATGCCTATCCTTTTTGAATAGTGTGATTTTTTAAAGGAGCATTGTTAGAGTTAATGGATAGTATGCCATTATCTCTCATGCTTGCTTCATTCCTGACACCTAGTTTGTTGTGTCTTGAATGGTGGAGTAGTGGGTCCAGGGTTGTTTTGGATTCTTAATTTAGGCATCATGCTATTCAGATATTTTGGTGTATGTTATGTTAGGTTAAATCCTTATTTTCATTTCATATTCTACAATTAAATCATAAGTGCATTTAATTAAGCATAACATACTACATCATAAATTCAAGAAAGCTTAAGAAAATACATATTAGATCATGGAGATATTTATTGAATAGTCTAACAAAGATTATTTAATAAATCAAATTATCATCTAACACACATAAAAATAAAATTCAAACATGCTCATATATATACATCAAAAAATTTAATACATCTCATCAAATAGTATAATGTCACTATGGCTTATGGTTGTTGGATCACTCAAGATCTGGTGTTTACACCCATCAAGACATGGTGGTGTGTGATCAAGATCTAATCATGGTAGACATATCCCATATAGTTCATAGTGGCCCACATAGTTCACCCTCATGTATTAGTGCCTCTATATGCTCTTGCTCTGTGTGGTCTCTATCAGCCTAGATTCTAGCATTCTGTCTCTATATCTTCTTGACCTCTGACTATAAGATAGCCTCTCTCTTAGATCTTCGAGATTCTCAAGCCTCCTCTAATTCCACCTCCAATGCTAATACCTAACCCTTAGCTCCATCAACACATCCAAATACACTATTGAATGTTCCCCTGAGCCTCACATAAGGCTCAAACAAGCCCATGCTCTACACCACGAACTGTGGGGGCATGTACTCTTTGGTAGTGGCCTCATCTATGGGGAGGGGTGGCACTATCTCGAAAGCCACATGTTAGAAGAGGTCCTCAGTATCTACCACGGGACCTATGAGATAGAAATCATAAGAATAATTAGTATACATCAACATATACATATACATGAGCATTGTTAGAGTAAAGGTTTTAACTTAATTATGTCGATTAAGTTACCTTTATTCCCTTCTTAAGATTTCACTTTAGTTTGCATAAAGTGACATTTAATAATTATATTAATTATTAAATGTTTTCCTATTAGGGTTTCTATTAGGGTTTTTCCTATTAGGGTTTCTTTTAGGGTTCGCATGATCTCCTTCTTAAGGATTGATCCATTGTATATTTCATAATTCCTTTTTGTTCTAATAAGATAATTTCTCCATTTTTCAGAGCTTCAAACCCTTGTTTGTTTTCTCCATCCATTCTCTTTCTTGTGATAGGTATCCATTTGCATGTAGGTGTTCTTGGAGTCTGAAGCTGGTTTTGACAACTTCTACATGGTATCAGAGCTTTCCTGTTGCATGCCTAGTCTTGTTTCAAAAATTTGGAGCTATTTGGAGCTACAAGGTTGGATCAGGCATTCATAGTTTTTGGGGTTTGCATTTTTTAATCCAGGGATTCAACTGCAATTTCAAATCATTTTGAGTCCAAACGGACCTCACCATTACGTCCACAGCAGTCCAAAACCCCTAAATCGACTATTCATTTGTCCATTTTGGACAAAGTCAATTTGAGGGGCAAAATATTTTTAGCCGTACGATCGTAAGATCGACCATCTGCACCCTGCATTGGCTTTTTTCCCCTTTGGAGCTATTTTCTTCTAGAGGTCGTAACTTGGGCATACGATATCATTTTTTGGTAAACGAGATATTGTCAAAAAGCTAGTTCTATCAACTTTCCAGTGGTGTGGGTTTCATTGCTGCATTTTTGTGTTGGTACATTCTACAACCAGTTGTAGTCAAAGGAGCTACTTTCAGTCCCAAGCTCATAACTTTTGATCCGTTTCTCTGTTTTTTGCGATCTCAGCGGTGTTGGAACCATATTTCAGAGTTCTTTAGTTCCATCCATGCAATTTTTCTAGATTTTCCACTAGGTATATTTTATTTAGTCTTTTGTGTTTTCACACTCTAGTGAATTACTTGGACATATTTGCTCTTGGGAACTTCTCGTTTGCATGGGTTGCTTCGTTTTTTGGCTGTTCTTCATGTATTTTTAGTTTTTGTCCTTTGTGGGCATTTTGAGCATCATTTGTAAGAAATCTTCTATGTAAATGCACTGAGATAAAGTTCCACACTATTTTACATGTATTTTAGGGTTTTTGTACATTAAGTTGTTCCATATTTTGTACTTGCAGTGTTGTATAAAGTGCCATGGGGGGGTTGTGTAGTGCATTTGTTTTTGCCATCACACCTTTGTCTGGTGAGTGTCCCTCCACGACGATAGTGGATCCATATGATTCTAGCCTCATGCATGTGTGCTTTGTTTTGGACACCATGTTTTTAATTGCAGGTGCTTTCTTGTGCACTTTCAGATGTTGTATCTTCTCCTTCATGCACTACAGGGTGTTACACATCATTTCAGTGGATCTGTCAGGCTCTACCAGTTCAGCATTATGGGGGGGTGTTATACTGTTCGTGCTAATGCTTCCTTGGTTTCGCCTTGGAAGGAATCTTCCATTCTTAGTTGATCAGTATTTTTCAGACTATTGGTACTTGTGCCATTTGTATCTTCATTCCAGGTGTTTTCCTTTGTTTTCCATCTAATTTGAGTAGTGTCGTTTGGGGCACTATTGCAAATTGTTGTCTTCTTGATCTTGATCATCTTATCTTTAGAGGAGGTTCTTCAGCACCATAGCAGTCATCTTTCGACAGTTTTTTGCAGCTTCTTCTACTTCAGTGATGTTGTTCTTGGCTTTCTGCATTTCTTTTTGGAGTAGAGTTTTTCCCATGAGGTTTTCTCTATTTCTCCTCTTTATAGAGATTTGGTTGTATTTGGGTACCTGATCTGGCCTAGTTGTCGTGACCCATGTTTTCCTTTTGCATTGTAGTTACCTTTTCTTTTTTGCACATGTTTGTAGCTGCACTCTTGCTCATCTTAAGGGGGGGTGTTAGAGTAAAGGTTTTAACTTAATTATGTTGATTAAGTTACCTTTATTCCCTTCTTAAGATTTCACTTTAATTTGCATAAAGTGACATTTAATAATTATATTAATTATTAAATGTTTTCCTATTAGGGTTTCTATTAGGGTTTTTCCTATTAGGGTTTCTTTTAGGGTTAGCATGATCTCCTTCTTAAGGATTGATCCATTGTATATTTCAGAATTCCTTTTTGTTCTGATAAGATAATTTCTCCATTTTTTAGAGCTTCAAACCCTTGTTTGTTTTCTCCATCCATTCTCTTCCTTGTGAAAAGTATCCATTTGCATGCAGGTGTTCTTGGAGTTTGAAGTTGGTTTTGACAACTTCTACAAGCATGATATACATAAAAACATAAAGCTTACCAATAAATATCATCACTTGGGTCTATAGCATGATTAGTAAAAATATTGAATGCCTCCATGCTCTCAGACACTATCATGTGTAGACTATGACCTTGTAACTCATGTGGGAACTGCATCTATCCACTCAGGTCTAGGAGGACTAGACTCACCTCTATAATTTCCCTCACTCATAGGTTGGCTCTACTCATCCTCTATCTCCTTGTTACCCTCCTCCCCCTCATAGTTGTTGTCCTCCTCTAACTCCTCATCCCTATCTAGAAATATATCTACTAGATCCACCCTCCTTCCTAACTCTCTATACTCCTCTCTTAGATTCGCTAAAGGTCTTGCAAAGCCCATATGATAGTCCATAGGAAAGAGAGATCTTTTTTGAATCACCTCCCACCACTCATCATACTCCTCTATCATGCTTAAATATTCAGTGTCAGAGACTAGGATCACATTTTTATCCTCCTCCTCTACATATCTCTATAAAACATCATCTACTATTAGCCATTTAATGTCCCTAGGTTTGTAGGTGCTTCGTACTGATCATTTGCATGAATACCGTAGTATGGGTCATCACTATACTTGCATGAACTGTATCATGACACAATCATAGTAGAAGGGTCTCACTAAGTGATCACATCATCCTAGCAAAATTATATCCCTCTACATCAACCTCATCTATCTTGTAGTGTCTGGCCAGAATAGCTCCATCAGATAAGGTCTACACACAACGTCCTCGCTCAATCTATCAAATATGACCCTCTAGAATAGTACATAACCATGCCTCCATGTCTGTCTAAGTTGGTAACTGAAGGCCCATGGGTATCCCACTGAGGTGGAAATCAGGAATCATCTATGTCTGGTATAGGTAATGTGATCCAGGCACTAGGTCTATAGTAAAGTGCAATCTAGCATGTTGTGCATCTCTCCATAAGTAAATTGACCCATCATAATATAAGTGTTCTAGTATGCTCCAACCCCATGCAAAAATGACATGGTAGTGCTTCATGTCTCAAATCATGTGCACTAGTCCTCCCTCTAGATGTTCCCCGCGACCATCAGTAAGTAGTACTAGTGCTACTATAAAAATCATGATGTGTCTAATGAGTGGTGACTATGCATGTAGAATCTATTCAAGCTTAATGTGTGGTCCTATGATCTTGTGGTGAACTGGTTTGCCTAGGAAATACTCAGTTTTAGACTGCATCTCCTCAAAGCTCCTACTGTGTACTAGAAAAAACCCTCTCTCCTCAAATGGGCACTCGCAATTTGTGGTGCACATCCTCTAGTGTGATAGTCATCTCTCCTATAGGTAGATGAAATATACAGGTGTTTGTGTCCCATATCTCTATGAGTGCCATCAACATGAAATCATGATATCACATTTCTAGGGAGAGATAGCCCCAGTAGAGACCCATCTCCTAGAGGGTCTACACATCTTCCTCAAGTAGTTGATCAACTAACTCTAATAGATAACTAAAAGTTTGACCGCCTAGGTGCTGGTGCAATTGAGGTGTAGTCTAGCATAGAAAAGAAGAAAAATATTATTTAAAACATCTTAGAAACCTAAATTTGTGCTTTAATGATCAAAAAGTGTACTAAAGTTGATCTAGAATATCTAAATTAGGGTCTATAGGCACTTTATTCCTTAACTGGGACACTTTATGACAAAGTGGGACACTTTGCAACAATCTAAAAAAATGAAACAAAAACACTCCCTAGACTCTAAATTCATCTAAAAATTTCATAAAAATATAAAAAATTGACTAAATCAAAGTACAGGGAAGGAAAGATCCGCTCACAATAGGTTGTACCTCATTGCGTCTAACCACCTCCCATAGAAGCTCAATCTGTGGACAAGTGGATGGAGGTCTACTCGGCATGATAGCTCACTCTACTCCAAACTGACTCTGCAGAAAGGTAAAAGATAAAATGAATATGAATTACCTTCTCTTTTATCTTTATATTCATGCACTTTTAGGTCAGTTTTTTTTAAAAAGAAAGAGAAGTTCTTTTTTTTAACTAACATATTAGGAGCTTGGAAACTTTATTTTTGATGTCCTTTGTTGCATTAGAATTGTGGTTCTACTCCCATTCTCATCAAACATCTATCATCAGGTGGTATGCTACTTGAGAATTTCCTATGTTGGACTTATGTGGTTCAATGTGGTTGGATTTCTACCTTGAATCCACCTTTGGTTAGAATCAAGGGAGGCCATACATCTACCCTCAAATTTAATTTTCTAGGAAAGTTAGATAAGAGGATTTTTTTTTAGCTACTAATGTATCTGTGATGCAAGATGTGGTTTCTAACATTGTGGTTTTGTAGGTAACTACAATAGGGGCTTCATTTTCCCTAATGAATCCATATGAGTATACTTTTATAAAGTTACATTTGAAAGTAATTTATCTTGCATATGCACGTAGTGTCATATGAGCACTAAAGTGAGGGATAAATGTAGTGTCAAAAAATGCATACCCTTGCATTTTCACACTTAATTTGGACCTATTTTATCACCACTTGCATTAAATTCCCTTTAGATCACTTATTATGGGCCCCTAAGACCCCTTTTGGTGCATCACAAGGCATATTTCATTTGTAAACCTGACCAAAATCCACAAACAACCTTTAATCTTGGTAAACCCACCTTTCAAAAATGTAAAATAATCCTAGTAGGACCAAGATTCCCTTGGTGGCATCTTAGTCTCTCTTAGTGGGACCAAGATGCCACCTAGGGCGTCTTAGTCTTGAAAGCTTTATTTTTTGGAATTAAGAATGAGAAATAAAAGTATTTGTTTCAAATTAGCATTTTGTTGACCTTTGGGATATAATAATTTGGTTATTAGATAGGAGTGCCTATAAAAGTAAGATTCACACCCCATTCTCACCTAATCAAGTAACTTGAAGAAATTTTACACAAGTTTTTGAAGCAATTTTGAAGGAAATTTTCAAGAAGCTAGGAATGTATGTCTTGGAGTAGCCTTTTATAGTGTTTTTAATGTTTTTCAAGTTCATTTTAAAGTCAAGATCTAGAATTTCCAAGGACTAATGATGGATGCCTATGGAGGATCATGATAGATTCTAGGTTGGAGATGCAATTAGCCATTCTTCCAAGCCTAAGGAATTTTTTCTTGAGTGATTCCATCTTCCATTGTTGTTCTATTTTCTACCTAAGGAAGGTATATTTCATGTTTATGGCTTATTAGGTTTATATGAGATGTCCTTTGTAGGTCACTCTCATTTTCATTTTGGGAGTTCTATTCTAACACATTTTAATAGGGTTTCTCCATGTACTATCTTGCATAATCTTAGATAGACTTAAGATTATGACTCATACAAATTTCCATTTTTAGATCTATGAATTTTCAACAAGGTTTAATTACCAAATAAGGGGTTTGACCAAGGAAAAAACCCATGAACAATCAATCAAATTTCCTTTGTTTTGCAGGTTATTTGCAGGTTCGAATCTAGAGACTTGGTGGAGAAATAAGTACAGGCATTGGATCTCGAGACCACACTCAGAGATTTCAAAAATTCATATTGGGACGAAGACGGTAGCAAGGGAATCTTAGTCCTCTAGGTGGAATTTTGTAGAGATTTTTCCAGATTCTGTTCAGACACCTGAAGATTCAACATTTCTCCCAAAAAAACCAACAAGACTAATAAGATAGTAAGGGAATCATAGTCCTCGATAGAATATTTTGATAGATTCTTTTCATTTCTAGAATCTTCATTACATTTTCAAAACTCCCAGGTACATACAACATAACTTCCCATTACCTAATTTCATCATTTGCACTCATCATTTAGCTTGCATTACTAGGTTTTGTGAGTTGAATGTTAAGTTATCTTTTCTAATCTTTTTCTTGGTGGTGAACCCCTTAAAGCCTAAAATAACCCCTCCTATGACTTCCCTATTAAGAATTGACTCACCCTTTGGGTTGATAGTCAATGCATTTTGGGATCCTAGTACATCTTTGAATGACAATAAGAGAATAGTGGTGTTCTATGACCTATCTTATAAAGCACACTTCTTCCTCTGGTTCACATGCATCATGTTTTTTTTTGAGGTAACAATTGTGATGTAGGGTTTAATGATTCAAACTATCATTCAAGTCAAGATCTACATCCATTTTTGCCACTTCATACATGTTTGCAATACTTTATTTCTAGGCATTGGTGAGTTGTATTATTGCATGTTATTCATTCATCATTTTCCTTTCCTATTTAATTTCATTATAAGGTTTGATTACCAAAATGGGGTTTGACCAAGGAAAACCCCTTTCCCCTTACAAAAAAACATTTTCCCCTCTCTCTAGTGTGTGATTTGTAAATCTAGATTGAAGGAACATTGAAGAGAAAGTTTGGAGAAAGTTTTCAAAGTGTTTAGAGTTGTCAAATTTTTCACCTTACATTGGAGATCATTGAAAGACATCTATAGGCTAAAAATTAGAGTTACTGATCGATAAATAAATTGGAATAGATAGAGTAGATATTGAAGAGTAGAATCAAACTTTTAATTTCTAAAAAAATCTAAATAGATTGATACACCACTCTTGGCGTATGAGTCCTAGTATAGGGAAATTTCTAGATTTTTGTCGATCCAAAACCAACACTGCTTGAAACCTATTCCTACCCAAAAACCCTAATTTGGGACTAAATCACCTAGTATGGTATATGAGTCCCAATAAGCATTAAAAATAGTTATTTTAGCATTAAAGAGGTTCATTCAATCCTCTATAGGTTTCAAGGTGTACACCTTTCATCTCTCAACTTTCTAATATGTTTTACATTTTTTTCTAGGTCATTTAGTGAAGTATTGCATTGTGTTAGGTTTAAGTATTAGGTCTTGCATTTTATTACTTTCCAAGCCCTAGCTTGGTGGTGAACCCATCTTTTATTTTATAATCAGACCCTAGGATAGCCCTATTGTCAGATCTCTTTCCACTTTCTCCATTGGATTGAGATCTCTACGTTTTCCCTTCAATGAAGTGATTGTGAAATGTTTTTTCCCTATGTCCTAAATCATAAGTATCAAATCCATTTTCTATTGTTTCATTTTGGTGAACCAAATGTGAATCGAACATGCAACCATATGATTTTGGTATTTCATTTTGGTGAACCTACATTAAGAACATCTTAATTCTGATTTGGAGTGCATCATCATCCTAGATCTTGCTTGAATTAACATTGCATTAGGGTTTGCACTAGTTAATTGGAATTCTAGGGTTTCTAAATTTTGCATTAGTGGAAGTGCATATAGATTTAATTTTTGCATATTAAATCATTAAATTCATCTGAAATTTGCATTTACATTTAGTCTACAAATCATACAAACTAAAAAGTAGAAAAATTACTTGAAATTTTCTAAAAATTGTGAAAAAAACCCTCACTAGGACTGATATGCCCCTTTCGGCAATAGACTCCCAGTGCAGATCTTGATCTACATTTTCTAGAATCTAAAACACTATTTATGTGCTCTTGTTTACTATTGATAACTTTCTATTTCAGTTATTTTTTTTTTTTGTATCTTCAATTCATTGCACCTAGTTTAATTTTGTTCATCTTGTGCATTGCTTGAATTCATCATTGAGTCTAAAACATTTCATTTCAAATTGTTGCAAAGATACCTTGTTAGAATCTAAAATTTTCATTGCATTTCATCATGGATATGTGCTTTGGTAATCTTTGGATGTCCTTGAAGTCCTTAGTGGATGTGTCAAGTTGTGCTTTTGGAAGTGACCCCAATGAAATTGAACTTACTCATGCTCTCTCAATTCCTAATGCATGTCCTCCTCATGTTGTTGACATCATTGGAGAAGATGATGACAATATGAATAAATTCCTAAATGATTGTCTTAAAAACCTTGAAGCTAATGCATCCTTTTATCCATCAATGAAATAACCAACACCCCCTATAATACCATCACCTGGGATGTTTGGTTACTTACATCCTAAAATGAAGACACGAGTTGAACCTAAGTTCCCTACAATAGGTGAATCTAGTTCCTCTAAGAAAATAAACATTCAACCATTCTATGTCAACAAAGTGACAAAAATTCCCATCAACCTAGAAGAGACATATGGAAAAGGATTCATGATCTTGAGTAAACAAGGATGTGATACAACAAGCAAACATGAAATTCACCATTTGAAAATAATAAAGGGTTAGGATATCAAGACCCTCCCCCTGACATGAGTGTCCTTCCCAAAGAACAACCAATGATTTATAATGATTCTAAGGATGAAAACATTTTCTTAGGTCCTCATCCTTAATATTTAACTTAAGAATTTGGTGAATCTACTAAAAAAAAAGACACCTTACAAGCTCAAACCCATACCATTCTTACATACTCAAACAAAAATTGAACCGATGGAACACCTTATAAACATAGGTCAGCTCAAACTACCATCCCCTACTAGAATCAAAATTCCTAAAGATAACATGAAGTATTGTGCATACCATCAAACTCTTGGGAATCTTACTAATGAGTGTTATACTTTAATAAGGATCCTTCAAAAAATTTACATCATAGAAATAGTCCCTTAAAGTGGGACCCTTTTGCTCCTTTACATGTAATAGGTGAAGAATAATGACATTCTCACTATTACATGTTATAAATTTATTGCAAACCAAGATGCAAGGATATCCTTCCCATCATTTACCTCAGCTCACTCTTGTCTTTCACTTACTGGGAGAAATAATTAGGCGGCCTTGTCCTAGTAGTGCATTTGTTGTTGTCCCTTTGGCTAGTTTTCTACCTTTAGTATACAATGAACATGATTGGGATGCAAATGAAATACTTTAGGTTGAATCACATGTGTCTTACTAGTCTTTTGTGTTGTTTGATTTACTTTTGTGTGATGGAATGTGCATAATGTGATACCCCATACTATTCTATTTTATGTTCTCTCTCTTTATGATATTCCTCTATTTTTACCTACATTATTATCTATGTCATAAATATTTTATCTTTTCCTTTTATATTTTCATTTTTCTTGTGTTTTCCTTTTAGAGATGACACAAGGCATTGAGACATTCAGGTCTCTTCCATGTTCATGGGAAAAATATTTTCCTTTATCTTTTCATTTGTCTTATGTTTTCATTTTGGGGAAGGCATAAGGCATCAAGACATTCAGGTCTCTTCCATGTTGACCTAAAAGGTTTTCCTTTGTTTTCCCTCTCTTTGTATCATTCTTCCAGTTCTATGCAAATTTGGGGAATGATGATAGTTCTGATCTCTCTTGAAAACATTGTAGCAAGAACATACTGATCCCAAATCCATAGACCTCTCATGTGGTTGGAGTTTCATTTTGGGGGAAACCCCTTCTTTTATTACATTCCATAGCTTTATTTAGGAACATATGACTTGGCATAGGGCTTTCCAAGTTAGCTCTCATGTACTATTTATTGTTAGGATTATCATTTGCTACTTTAAAGTAATTTCTCACATGGTGTTTAGCAATTTCTTTAGAGTGGGGGCATACGTTGGCATTACTCTTTTGCATTTTTATTTTTCATATTTAATGGTGTAGTCTTCTTGCTTCATGCAATGCATTTTTCACTTTGTGGTTGATATTGGGTGTGATGTCCCTCAAGAGCATGATCTCTCTTAGCATATATATTCCTCTTAGTTGCTTGATGCAACACATTACATCCCCTAAGTTTTGAATATTATATTTTTTTATTGGTCCTCTCATGGAAATATTAGGCACAATGTTACCTAAGTTAAAGACCTTGCTTGAACTAAGAAAGACTCCCTTGAATGTTCTTTACATTATTTTTTCATTTGAAAATTCAATTATATGGCCACCTTGCATAACACATCTTGCATTCTTGTGGAGCCATCTTTTTTGTTCATGAGTTCCAAGCATATGAATCTTTGCTTGTCTCATGAAGCTCAAAATTCATTACTGTGTTGAGACTTATCAAAGTTGATAACTTTGATATGGTTTGATGGGAAGCCCACCCAAGGCATGACTTTCCCATAGACACTAGTGTGTGTGTGTGAGTGCATATAGGTCATGTGTGTATGTGTCTCACCTCTTTGGATTACTCACACAACAAATAGCTTAGAGTTTTGTTGCCTTAGAGTGAGTGTGCATTTTTTTAGACAAATAACCTAGATCTGATCCACATCACAATGGACAAATGGTCGAAGCTTGATCCACCCCTTTTATTTTCATCTTTATTTTCTCCTTGTCTTTGGAAATGTATGATTGTGCCTTGTTGTTGCTCTTCACATCACTTTCATGTGTGTTCCTTTGTGTATATGTTGGTTTTTCATAATATCTTGACCCTAGGTTCTTGATCACCCCTCTTGATCATTGTCATCACATCTTACCAAAATTGGTGCATTTGAACCCCTCTTGATGTGTATTCATCTACATTAGTGTGATTTTGAACTTTGAAGTAAGCTCATCCTCTCACTAAAGTGGGGCTAAATGTGGCAACGTTAAAAGTATCCCTTTATTTTTCCTGTCTTCTTTGGGCCCTCCTTGTTAATGTGAGCCTAATGTTGTTGTGATCTAGTGTTGTAATGTATTTTCTACATCCACATTGGATTTAGGGCCCTTTTAATCTAAGTTGACCTATATTTTCCTTAATTTAATTTTGTAAAGTGTATTTATTTGTACCTTCAAATTATGTTTTGGGCCCTTGCGAGCTAAATAAACTTAATTGTACCTTAGTTAAGGTGTAAATTTTTGTTCCTCAATTACAAACTTTTCTAGGGTTTTATTAAATAATTGGGATTCTTTATTCCTTATTTGGCCTTATTTTACATCCACAAGCCTCATTTAATTCATCTTTTTGAGGATAATCCTGACATAAATCAACATCCAATCATAGTTGAAGATTTTTTAGGTTGTGTGGTCCAGATTTAGTTATCTGGGACTCATACACCACCTTGGGTGTATGAGTCCCACCTAGATCTTTGGGTCCCAATCTAGATTTTGTATGATTCTAATCATTTTTTAAAATAGTCCCATAATTAATTATAGTGTAGGAAAATGTATACCCTTACATTTTCACACTTGTATGGGCCCACCTTGCTTTGTCTATACTTATTTATGTCTTAATTGGTCCTATTTTGCCTCCAAAAATCCTAATAAACTACATCTTTTCATGGCTAATCTTGACAATCTCCAAAGGATAAATGATAATTTAATGATCATATTTGAGTGTCCTTGATTTTTTGGTCGAGACTAGGATGCCACCTAGGGCATCTTAGTCCCCCTTAATATGTTTTTAGGATTTAATTTCAAATCTTGGTGGGATTTAGTCTCCTTTAATTAAATATTTCATATGTTGGCTTGTTGTGGTGTAATTTTAGGATATTAAGGATGGATAAGTATAAATACAAGGTTCTTTCATTCATTTTCAACTAAGAGTTTTGTCAGAGCATTCATAGTAGAAAATTTGAGTTCACTAGAGAATTCAAGAGAATTTCATCAAGAATTTGGAGCCATCATCAAGATTCAAACATCATATCAAGGATATTGTTTCATCATGTTTGTTATTGTGCTAACAATTGTGATGTATGGTTTTGATTCAAGCAAGCAATTCAAGTCAAGATTTACCAAGCATTCATTGGATTCAAGATCTACATCCAAGCTAGCCATCTCACACAAGTTTGTAGACTTCATAACAAGAGTTTGGTGAGTTGAAACATAACACTTTTTTCATTCATCATTTCCCTCCATTTCTATTTTATTTCAAGGTTTAATTACTAACAAGAGGTTTGACCAAGTAAAACACCCATTTACTAACAATGAACAAGTTTTTCCTCTCTTACATGTTTGTGTTTGCAGTTTTAGGTTGAAGAATTGAAGATAACTTGAAGTGAAAATTTGTAAAGTCATATTGAAAAGTTGTCATCTTCATGGAAACACACCTATAGGCCAGATCTAGAAAATTCAAGACTCGAGATCTCAGAGGAAGGAAGTGCAGACTTTGGACCTTGGGATCATATTTAGAGATTTTAGAAATTCAAGATGGTACTTTAACCACCTAGGTCATCTTATTCCTCCCAAGGGTATTTTTCAAATATTCTTTTAGCTTCAGTTCCAATATCTAAATATTTTTCATCTGCCCTGAAAAATAGCAATAGGACTAAGACAATAGTAAGGGTGTCTTAGTCCTCCATAACACTTTTTGGTAGTATTTTTGCATTTCCAAAATCCTCATCACATATCCAAACTTCTCAGGTACACATACCCTAACTTTTTGTTGCATAATTTCATCATTTACATCCTTCATTTAGCTTGCATTACTAGGTTTTGTAAGTTGAGTGTTATGTTTTCTTTTCCAAGCTTTTTCTTGGTGGTGAACCCCTCAAAGCCTACAAGAACCCCTCCTAGGTTCTCCTTGTTGAGAACTGAGTCACCTTTAAGGTTGATAGTCAATCCAATTAGGGTACCTAGGAAATATCTAAATGACAATAGGAGAATAGTGGTGTTCTATGAACTAGGCCATAAAGCATCTCCATTTTCCTATTGTTCATTAATGCCTAATGGGACTCATACACCACTTATACTATATGAGTGTTGTGTGGCTCAAAATGAAATTTTATTCAAAATATTTACGGGATTTCATTCTCCTAGATCTGATGTTGGCTTATAGTGTTGTAGTTTTAGGAAATTTGGTATACACAAGTATAAATAAAAGTTTCTTTCACTCATTTTACACCTCGCAAGTTGAATGAGCATCCTTTTAGAAAATTTGAGTTCACAAGAGAATTCAAGAGAATTCAAGGGTAGATTATCAAGTGTTTTAGAGCATTATTCAAGCATTAAGCATCATGTCAAAGTCATCATGCATCATGTTTTTTTTTTAGCTAACAATTGTGATGTAGGGTTTCATGATTCAAGCTAGCATTCAATTCAAGGTCTATCACATTCAAGAAAGAGAAGATATACATCCATTGGAGCCACTTCATACATGTTTGTAGTACTTTATTTCTATGGGTTGGTGAGTTGTAACATTGCATGTTTTTCATTCATCATTCTCGTTTCCTATTTCATTTCATTATAATTTTTTATTACCGAAATGAGGTTTGATGAAGGAAAACCCCTTTCCACTAACAAAAAAACATTTGTCCCTCTCTCTAGTGTTTGATTTATAGATCAAGATTGAAGGAACATTTGGAGAAAGTTTTTGAAAGTTGTCACCTTGTATTGGAGATCATTGGAAGACATCTATAGGTTTCAAATAAGATATTTTGATTCAAAATTCAATTTGAAAGGACAAAGTAGACATTGAAGAGTAGAATCAAAATTTTAATTTCTAGAAAACACTAACTAGACTAATACGTCACTCTTGGCTTATGAGTCCTAGTATAGGAAAATTTCTATATTTTTACAAATCTAGGACCTACACAGCCAAAAAATATTCTTACCCAGAAACCCTAATGTAAGACTAAATCACCTGATCTAGTGTATGAGTCCTATTTAGCATTAAAATTAATATTATTCAACATTTGAAAGTTTCATTCAGTCCTCTATATGTTTCTAGGCGCACACCTTTCATCTATGAGCTTTCTATTATGTTTTACATGCTTTTCTAGGTCATTTAGTGAAATATTGCATTGCATTAGGTTTAAGCATTAGGTTTTGCATTTCATTAGTCTTTCCAAGCCCTAGCTTGGTGGTGAACCCCTCTTTAGTTTATAATCAAACCCTAGGATAGCCCTATTGTTACATCTCTTTCCTATTTCTTCATTGGATTGAGATCTCTTGGGTTTCCCTTCAGTGAAATTATTATGAAATATTTTTGCTATATGTCCCAAACCATAAGTAGAAAATACATTTTTTGTTTTTTCAAGTGTTATAGGTGTATTGTGTAAGAAATCAATATTTATATCTTAAAAAACATCTATCAAAAATATGTTCAGAAAAGATAATTTTGAAGCATTTATCTTAATATTATTATAGGTAGGACTAATATATCTTAGTCTCCTCCAAATATATATATATTTAATACATCCATGTTTTTTTCAAAGTGTAGCATAGGAAAATGAATACCCTTACATTTTCACACTTTTTTGGACTCGCCTTCCTTTATTTATCTTTATTTATGTCTTAATTGGTCCTATTTTACATCCATAAGCCAAATAAATTATATATTTTTATGGCTAATCCTGACAATTATCAAAGGATAAATGATAATTTAATGATTATGGTTGTGTGTCCCTAATTTTTGGATCAGGAATAAGATGCTACCTAGGGCATCTTTGTCCCCCAAGGATCTTGGAACTATATTTTTAAGGGCACCTTAAATGGACCCCTTTTTGGAGTCTATGCCTCGAGTTTCAAGCCTCATAACTAAGAGGCCACCTAGGGAATTTTATTCCCCCTCAATTTATTTTTAGAATTTAATTTTAAATATTGGAAGGATTTAGCCTCCTTTAATTAAGGATTTCATATGTCAACTTTTGGTGGGGTAATTTTGGGATATTAAGCATGAATAAGTATAAATACAAGGTTCTTTCATTCATTTTCATCCTAGCAACTTGATTATTCATACATTATAGAAATTTTATGAGATCAAGAGTATTCAGGATTAATTCATCAAGCATTTGGGGCCATCGTCAAGATTCAAGAATCATGTCAAAAATATTCTTATATCATGTGTGTTTTTGAGCTAACATTTGTGATGTAGGGGTTTTATTCAAGCAAGCAATTCAAGTCAAGATCTATCAAGCATTCCTCTAATTCAAGATTTACATTCAAGCTATCCAATTCAAATAGGTTTTTATATTTCATACCAAGGATTTGGTGAGTTGCAACATAGCCTTTTTTCATTCATCATGTCCCTCCATTATTTCATTTCATTCAAAGGTTTAATTACCAACAAGGGGTTTGGCCAAGGAAAAACCCCATTTACTAACAATCAACAAGTTTTTCCTCTCTTGTGTGTTTGTGTTTGTAGATTTAGGTTAAAGATCATTTGAAGTGGAAAGTTGAAAAGTTGGAAAGTTGCATTTCCAAGTTTTCATCTTCATTGAAATTCACCTATAGGCCATATTTGGTGGTTTTAGGAACTAAGATCTAAGAAGAAGGAAGTGTGGAGATTGAGCCTCAGGATCACATTAAGAGATTTTAGAAATTCATATTGGGACTAAGACCAAAATATGGGTGTCTTAGTCCTCCCAAGGGTATTTTGTAGAGATTATTTTAGATTATGTTCTAACATCCAAAATATTTTGCATCTTCCCTAGAAAACAATAGCGGGACTAAGAAAATAGTAAGGGTGTCTTAGTCCTCCCTAGCATATTTTGACAACATTTTTTCATTTCTAGAATCCTCATCACATTTCCATACTTCCTAGGTAAACACATCCTAAGTTAGCATTACTTAATTTTTTCATTTGCATTCATCATTTGACTTGCATTGCTAGGTTTTGTGAGTTTAATGTTAAGTCTTCCTTCAAAGCCTAAAGAACCCACCTAGGTCTTCCTTGTTGTGAATTGATTCACCTTTGTGTTGATAGTCAATCCAATTTAGGATATAGGGCCTTCCTCCTTGAATGAAATATTGTTGGGGAAAAGTGGTTTCCTATGACCTAAGCTATAAAGCATCCATATCCCCATACAGTTCATTTTGGTGAACTCTACATTTTTTATCATTCATTTTCTGATTTGGAGTTCATTAAACTCCTAGATCTAGGTTTTATTCATTCTTGCATTTCATCTTGTATTAGTGAAAGTGAATCTATTGTTTCTCATATTTGAATTAGTGAAAGTTCATAAATGTTACATTTCTTCTTTCTTGCATCATTTTATCTCATTGAAAAATTGAAAAGTGCATTATTAATAATCCTAATTATATTTAGGAACATTGTTATTGCATTAAAAATTGAAAAAAATTGCATTCTTTCTATTCAATTGCTTGTCAATAGTCACTTTTTCTTGCATTCATTGGCATAATTTTTGTTTCTAAACATTAGGTCCCTAAGTAGGAAACTTTAGAACACTGTAAAAAATCTAGATTCTACTAATTTTTTGCAAAAATCTTCAACTAGGACTAAAACTTCTTTACTGGCATGTTAGTCCCCTAGTGGGTTTTGGCTCAGAACCCTGTCTAGGTTGTCTGCATTCTGTTACCAGTTTCTATGACCTCAAAATTTCACAAGTAGGACCAAGATGCCCTTATTGGTTTCTTAGTCCTTGTTTACTTTGACTTTGTTTTTTTTAGGGTTTAAAATTGCTTTTCTGTGCTTTTGTTTCCTTCTTTCATATTTTCTATTACAGTTTGTAGAATTGTTGTTATTCCAATTTCATTCATTTTAGGTGTAATTGTAAGTATAGGATATTTTGATCATTTCACTTTATTTGGTTTATCCCTTGCATGAGTTGTACTACTTGGTTTCCTACTGCTACTATTGTGGTTAGACAAAATGTGAGACTCATGGCATCCCATGATAAAAATACTCATTGTGGATCTTGGGTTATCTAGCTCTCTTGCTTCTAGTGTTGTTACTAGTTCACTAGGTATGGACCATACCTTTGATACCTCTTTTTCTATGCCTACCTTACCTACAATTGTTATTCCAAGTGTTCAAACAATGGTTGATCATATTCCTCAAGAAAACATAATGAAAATACATGGAGACCTAGCTCATTTACAAGATTGTGTGACTGAAAACATTTTCAACATTATTATACCTACCATAGATTGTATTCACCACATCATCTAAAATGATGAAGGACTAAAATTTGTGTGTAACATATCTCAAATCTTTGGAAAAAGCCTTCCTTCCACCACCAATGGTGCTCAAACTTCAAATAATATGAAAAACCAAGGAGGAATTCAAATTCCTCCCCCTTCAACCATAATCTACATTCCCACCTATAAAAATCCTCAAGTGACCACAACAATGCAACCAAATAGTAATGTCCTTCCTACCTCGAACATTTCCAATAGTGCTCCTTATACCTATGTCGCATCTAACCTTATATCTCCTCCCACAAACTAACAATTCACTTGTTATTCCAACACATTTACACCACCACCATATTCACCTCCATCTCAAACACAAATAATGACCCTATAATTAACCACATTTTATAAAGCCTTTCATCCATTCAACATCGAGTTTCCAACATAAATCAAAATCAAAATGGTCCACCTTCATACTATGTCAAAATTAACCCACTATCTTTAGAGATATTAAGAACTCTGGTGCCACAAGGTATAAAGATCCCTAGATTTGAGAAATATGGAAGAAAGGGAGATCCTTCTAATCATGTTAATGCCTTAACTACTTTATGTAGTGACTTTATCCTTGAGGACAAACTTTTGGCTAAGATTTTTCCCTAATCCTTGAAATACATTGCCTTGGTCTGGTTTTCTGTATTACTTAATAACTCGATTCATTCATTTAATGAACTTTTTGAAGCCTTTATTAACCATTCCCAAGTGCATATGGTTATTGAAATGACATTAGTTGATTTGATGAGATGTAAACAAAATGAGGATGAAAAATTCATTGACTTTATTTCACGTTACCAATAACTTTATTCCCAAATCAATGTAAAGTTTCCCTATTCCCACCTTCAAAATATTTCATAGAAAATTTAAAAAGATATGAGACAAGATTACCATGATGAAATTCCCTTCCTTCATGCACTTATGCAGTGCTCTTCGAGATTATCAGAATTCTACAGGTAGTTGTGAACCAAAAACTGCCTCTAACCATTATGAAAAGTCTAAATATTCAAATCAAAACACCTACCAACCTTTCAAAAGACAAAATAAATGTTTCATTCAACTAAATTCTACCTCCCAACATACCCAACAGGTTGATACCAAAGTAGCTGCTAAAAAGAAGAGTAATCCTTATATCTTTCGGGATCCGCAAAGATAATTTACTCCCTTACCCGAAACACTTCAAAACATCATGGCTCAGCTAATAAACAAGAACAAGCTTAGATTACCTCCCATTTGACCTCTTGACCCTAGCCAGCCATTACCTCTGAGCTTCAGACACAATGCCTATTTTGCTTATCACCAACAAAAAGGACATGATATAGAACATTGCAAGTGTCTTAAACATCTTGTGCAAGACCTGATTGATTCTAATCATATTCAAATTGGAGGTGTGAATGAAAAATTTAATAAATTTTTAGCTCCTCCTAACCAAAACATTCAAAGATTTACCAATTCCATGCCTAACCACAATATTTCATTTGTTAAGGCTAGTGAAACTAAGCTCGATGTAATGAGCGTTGACATAGATGATGATAACATGAACAATAATGAACAAAATCCTATTAATACAATGACAGGAGTGATTGAAATTGAGCCTCGTAAACAACAAACCATAATGCCTATTAACATTACTTTCTCTTCAAAAAGGATAATCAAACATGTACTTGATGGTCCTCTTTACATAGATGGTAGAATCAATGACAAGCCCACTCCTAATATTTTCAATGATCTCATCTATGGAGAGAATGTGATCATAGAGGAACTCTTATATGTACATGAAATTACTCAAGATAGATATGATAAACCAACACCATGGACTAAAATGCATGATGATTTTTCTCATGCTACGATGTGCTCAATCACACTCCCTTTACAATTGGGACATAAAAAATTAAATGTATCATTCTCTATCATCTCTAATTTAGATCAATTTCATGTGAAGTTAGGCTACAAATGGCTTCACTCCATGAATGTGGTCACATTCATTTTCCATAAGTGCTTAAAGTTTCCAGTCAAAAATGAAATATTCATTGTGAACCATAGTGGATTTAGACCTTCATATACCCATGGAAATTTTTCCTTAGACTATTTTGGCTTGAGCCCATGGAACCTATAAGACCCCATGAGGACTTCCTTTTCCTAACCTATGAAAATTTTAAAGAAAAATGCACAACCAAGCTATCCCTTGAAAATTTTCCTCCACCCATGATCGAACATATGCCTCATGAAGAAAATAATATTGAGCTTAAAGCCCTTTTGACTAACCAGGACCCATCCATAAAAAATCCCCTGCCTATTTCATATAAAAGGCTAGGAGAAAACAAAAAAAGTCTTAGTCCACCTCCTAAGAAAATTTATAAAGCTAAAGATAAAGTGGTTGAACAACTTCCCATGGTTTCTTTCGTTCTTCCCTCACAAGAAGAAAGGGAACCTATGGTTGAAAAACCCACTCCTACATATGCACAACTTTAAAACCACAATAAAAGAAACAAAAATGCTAGAGATCATAGGCATAAATGTCATGTTATTGCTTGAAAGATGAATGAAGAGAACAACATAGAAAATCAAAACCTGAACTTGACAAAAGAAATAAACGATAAGCCTCCTCCATTACTACCTAGATCCTATGTCTCCAAAACAACTTCTATGGATATTATTATTCATCCTTCTATTGTGGTTAACTTGGATTACAATGAAGAAACCACTAAAATTGATAAGCAAGTTTATAACGAGTTGAATTTTCTATTTTCCTCTTCTATGAGCTTATAGGATAACAACCATGATGATCCTCGTAAATCGAGTAATGCACCATGTGTTGAACCTAGTAATTCTCCTAGTATAGCACTTTATGTTTTCCCTTTTTCTAGTGATCTACATTCTGCATATACTTGTAGACATGGAAAATGTACAAGTTTAGTTTGGCACACCTGATCTTGATTACTAACGACGTTTCCTCTCAGAAGCATATTCTCAGCATTTCATCACATTCTATCTCTTAATTTAATAAATCATCATCTATTGGATTAAGTCTTCCTCTTTCAGTGATTAAATTAATCAATTTGATTTAATCAACCTTGCATTGCTATTTAATTAAATAAATCATTTTATTTAATTAAAATCTCTAAATTCCTCCTATTAAATTAAATAAATTAAACCTTATTTTATTTAATCTAACACATTCCTTCTTTATTAAATAAATCAAATCATTTATTTAATGAATCATTTCCTCTCAATTTTGGACTTAAATCAATTCATAAATCTGAGTCTAAATTGTCAAATCACCTAATTCTTCATTAAGTTAATCAAATCCTTGATTAAGTTAATCCTTCTCACTAAAATTCTCTAGAGAATGCAACTTGCACAATAAATCAATTACTTTGATTTATTAATTCTCCTATTTTCCCTTACAAAGCATCAAAAAGGGAATATTCCTCTTTTGAATTTAAAAAGGCCAAGTGGGTTTGGTCCTTCCAACAAGGCATTAAAAGCCTCTTACATGTCTTTGACCTTGAGCCAAGTGACATTAACTCCATTCCTTTTCCCTCTTCAACATGTCATTTCTCAAGTTTGAAATGCCACCTAATTGCATTTATTGACACATTGGCCAAAACTTGCTCATTCCTCATCCAATCACATTTGGACAAGTGGCACAATTCCATTGAACTATCTTTTATCCCACATTGCTTATTTTCACTCATTCTTTCAAGATTGAAATCTATAAATTGGATACTTTTCTCCTCAATCTTCATCCACAACTCATATGCAAAGTTACTCTCTTCAAGTGAGAATTGATTTTGCTATTTTCATCCATACATTCTAATCATTTTCACATTTGCACCAAGGTTATGGTCAAATCTCTTTGCAGATTTGACTATTTCTTCATCAATCCACATTGAAACCATAGGAATTGGGAAAGGGCCAATTGCAACACATCATTGGAACCAATTCCCCCATAAGATCTTTAACTTATTTGCTTAATTAGGATTTAATTCAAGTTTCTTGCTTTATGTTCTTCATTTTCCTAATTTTAGCTTAATAGGTGGATTTCATGGGGAATCCTTCAAATCTTTACATGCATTTTGATCTAACACTAACAATGTTTGACTTCTTTGTGCATTTGTAGGTTTAGGGGTTCACAATACTAAACAAGACTAGGATGTAGATGAACTGCTCGATGGTTGACTCACATGTACTTTACTAGTCTTTTTTATTTCCTTTTTTCTTTTGCCTTTTGTGATTGCATGTGTGTAATGTGATCCCCCATTCCATTTTGTTTGATTTTTCCTATTTATGTGCATTCATCCATTTGTACCTACATTCTTCTATATGTCGTAAGCCTTTTCTTTTTCATTGGTCTTTACCTTTCATTTGCATTCTTTTCTTGTGTTTTCCTTTTGGGGATGATGCAAGGTGTCGAGACACCCTATGTCTATTCCATGTTGACCCAAAAGATTTAATATCTTTCATTTATTTTTCATTTGCATTTTGGTCTTGTGTTTTCATTTTGGGGATGACACAAGGTATCGAGACACCCTATGTCTATTCTATGTTGAATCAAAAGGATTTTATTAATTTTTTCTCTCTTTGTGTCATTCTTCCAGCTCTATGTGTATTTACAAAATTATGATAGTTTCAAGCTCTCTAACATCATTGCAACAAAGACAAATACTGACCCAAAATCCATAGACCCCTTAAGTGTTTTGGGGCGGAAACCCTCTTTTTCCATTTTATTTTTCATGATTCTATACTTTAAAGTAATTTCTCACAACATGGTGTTTATAAATTTATTTAAAGTGGGGGCATACATCAAAATTATATTGGCTTTATATTGGAATTATTTTGGCATTATCTTGGCATAATTTCATTTGCATTTTTTTCCATGTTCATTGATGTGATTTTCTTACTTCATGCGATGTGTTTTTCTATTTTTTGTGAAATTGAGAGTAATGTCCTTCAAGATCTTGATCTATGTCAGCATATTACATTACTCTTAGTGGTGATGCAACACATTGCATTCCCTAAGTTGTGAATCTCTTATCCTTTGATTCGTCCTCTCTTGGAGAAATTAGGAATAGTGTCCCCTAAGATTAAGACCTCACATGAACTAATAAAAACCCCTTCGAACATCCCTCTTTCTTATTTTGTTGCATCTTTATACTTTATTAAAGTCATGGAGGTATGTCTTTCATATATTTTCTTGGGGCTCACCTAGTGAACAACTAGCTTCACTAGCCCTTGTGAGTGTGCATTTTTATTTGTCCTTATCATAGTCATAAAGGTATGACTTTGGTATTGATTTCCTAGGGCTAACCTAGTGGACAACTAGCTTCACTATCCCTTGTGAGCATGCGATTTTGTTTATATAGTGGACAACACATTCCACTTGTAAACCTTTTTGGACAAACAACCTTGACCCGGTCCACAACATGTTGGATGACCAGTCGAAGCTTGATTCATTGCATTTTTCTTTGTCCTTTCCTTTTTCCTTTTTCTACCTTTGATAGTGTATGTTTGTGATCTAGTTATGGCTTCATATATCATCCACAAATGTGTTCCTTTTTTCCTATGTTGGTCTATTCTAGGATCTTGATCCTAAGGAATTGGCCACCCTCTTGGTGATTTCCATCCTATCTTACTAGCATTTTTACATTTGACCCCCTCTTGTTTGCGTGGTTGGCTACTTTAGTGTGAGTTTGAAGCAAGTTAATCCTCTCACTAAAGCGAGGGCTAAATGTAGTGTAGGAAAATGCATACCCTTGCATTTTCACACTTGTTTGGGCTTTCCTTTCTTTATTTATCTTTATTTATGTCTTAATTGGTCCTATTTTGCATCCACAAGCCTAATAAATTACATCATTTTATGGATAATCCTGACAAACATCAAAGGATAAATGATAATTTAATAATTATATTTGTGTGTCCCTAATTTTTGGGTCAAGACTAAGATGCCACCTAGGGATTGTTTGTCTCCCAAGGATTATTGGGACCCTCTTTTTAAAGCCACCTTAAATGGCCCCCTTTTCGGAGTTTATTCCCCAAGTTTCAAGGCTTCGGACTAAGACACCACCTAGGGAATCTTAGTACCCCTCAATTTATTTTCAGGATTTAATTTCAAATCTTGGTAGGATCTAGCCTCCTTTTATTAATGATTTCATATGTTAGCTTGTTGTGGTGTAATTTAAAGATATTAAGCATGGATAAGTATAAATACAAGGTTATTTCATTCATATTCATCCTAGCAACTTGAGTATTCATACATTATAGTAAGTTAATGAGATCAAGAGAATTCAAGAGAAATTCATCAAGCATTTGGAGCCATAATCAAGATTCAAGAATCATGTCAAAGATATTCTTGCATCATGTGTGTTTTTGAGCTAACATTTGTGATGTAGGGTTTTGATTCAAGCAACCAATTCATGTCAAGATCTATCAAGCATTCATTCAAGTCAGGATCTACATTCAAGCTAGCCACTTCATACAAGTTTGAAAATTTCATAACAAGGGTTTGGTGATTTGCAACATAACACTTTGTTCATTCATCATTTACCTCCATTATTTCATTTCATTTCAAGGTCTAATTACCAACAAGGGATTTGACCAAGGAAAACCCCCATTTACTAACAATCAATAAGTTTTTCCTCTCTTGTGTGTCTATTTTTTCAGATTTATGTTGAAGATCGTTTGAAGTGCATAGTTGCAAAGTTGCATTGCCAAGTTGTCATCTTCACAAAAAGTCACCTACAGGCCAAATCTAGTAGTTTCAAGACCTAAGATCTGAGAAGAAGGAATTGAATACATTGAACCTTAGTATCACATTAAGAGATTTCAGAAATTTATATCACAACTAAGACAACAGTAAGAGAACCATAGTCCTCCCAAGGGTATTTTGCAGAGATTCTTTCATATTATGTTCTGACATTTGAAGATTTTGTATCTACCCTGAAACACAATAGCGGGACTAAGACAATAGCAAGGGTATCTTAGTCCTCCCTAACATATTTTGATAGCACTTTTTCATTTCCAAAATCCTCATCATATTTTTCAGACTTCCAAGGTACACATATCCTAACTTACTATTACTTAATTTTGTCATTTTCATTCATCATTTGACTTGCATTACTAGGTTTTGTGAGTTGAATGTTATGTTGTTCTTTCCAAGATTTCACTTGGAGGTGAACCCTTCAAAGAATAAAGAACCCCCCCTAGGTATTTCTTGTTGTGAATTGACTCACCTTTGTGTTGATAGTCAATCAAATTTAGGATACTAGGGCCTTCCTCCTTGGATGAACTATTGTTGGGGAAAAGTGGTGTCCTATGACCTAGGTTATAAAGCATAAATATCCCCATATGGTTCAGAAAATATGTTAAATATATAATTTAAATATTTACAAATATACTTTTTGTGTGTGTTCTTGCACATGCATGTGTGTGTATCAAAATATGTTTGCAAAAATACTCATGCCATTACAATATACTTCTTGATATTAATATGATAACATTCTTGGCATAATTATACTATTCAAAAAAATAGTATAAATTCATTTCCTTAATTGTGTTGTGGATAAAAATATATATTCTACACATTTTATTATTTGTTTTGTATTATTTTGTGTGGATGTTTTATATAATTTGTTAAGAGAATAATTTTGATTAATTTGGAATCTCTTTTTCTTAGAAGTTTAAATAATCATCACAATCCAAATTAAATATTCTATTAGAGGGTATGTAGAGGATCATCATGGAAAAAACAAGCCCTTAAGTGGTGATGAAAATTTAGAAAATTATATTTAGGCAACTTGACATAAAAATTTGAATAAGTTATCTATATTATTTCAAAAATATTTAAGAATAGAATCTGTAGCAAATTGAATGTAGATTCTAAACTACTAGGTTTATTCAAAAAAATAAATCTATTTGGTGAAAATTTGAAATTTCAATGCAATAGTACTTATATTTCAGGGAAAAAATAAGAAGTAGGTGTTTGTTTGACCACCCTAACCACAATAAAATGATAATATTTTTTTATAATATTTTAGATATAATTAGAGGACTCATGTTCCGTTGTGATGCATTCTTTTTTGTAATTTTTTTCCAAGTAAATAATTAATTATGAATTATTTATTACAAATTTTATAAAATATGAAAACTCATATGTCTGACCACCTTAACTTTGTCAAAACTTCATGAAATTCATGTTTTTTTAATCCTATAGATGCAAAGCATAGAATGTGACGCATGTTTCAGATTCAAAAAATGTGATACTATTTGAAAGCTATAGATGTTTTTCAATCAACCTATCAATCAAGAATTTAGTCATAATTCAAATAGAAAATGAATAATAATTATTTATTAAATTCAAACTAAATCATAATTTATATTGGTGGAAAGCTGTGAATCTTCTTTAAAAACTCTTTTTGTTTCATCAATTTTGTGTGAAAAAAAGTTGTTAGCCACATGGGCCATCATATCACTTACATATTGCCAATTTTTGGCCCATCATGATCCTGGACATACCCTAGACATTTTCCAACTCCTAGATTATATGTTCATCTCCTTAATTTACTTCTACACCCAAAAATTTAAACTTGGTTACTTTTGTAGCAGATGCATTGAAACAAATATTTCAAAATTTAAATTTAATTATTGGACCAACCTAAGTCATTCCTAAATAGTTGCAATTTCTAAGTCATATCCAAAAATAAATAAATTGTATTCTTGGCTAAGTGCATAAAGACATCATCCCTTACCTTATTCAATATTCATCACTCATCTATCTAGCATTCATGAAATGTCATCTACCTTGTTTCTTAAATAAGTAAATTTTAAGTATCTTAAGAACCATTACAAGGCTATATAGGGATAGATATATAGATTTACCATCCTCGTAAAAATATTATTTGCTTCATTACATCTAAAAATATTTTAACCTTAATTGGATGATAGGTTTTCGCATTGCATGTTGAACAACATTCTCAACTATTAGTACAAAACTATTATTAGTTTTATTCTAGGTTATCCATCATTTATTTTAGTAATTACATTCACTATGTGTCAAATACTTATATTCCTACCAATATATTGATTCAATATCCTAAGTGATTATAATAAGTATAGTACAACTATATTTGGATCTCCTCAAAAGTGTATCAAAACTATTATTTTTATTATAAATCTAGATATCCAAATGCATCTCTATTTCTAGTTATTGATAATTACAAATTAATAAATTTGGATCCATAGATAAAAATTCATTAGGTTTAGATCCATAATTTATAAGAATTATTTGAACCATTTTCGCACTTATAGATTAAACTTATCAAAATTTTAATAATAACTCAATTAATAGTTGTAATGTCAAAAAAGGGTCCTTAGCCCTTTTTACTCTTGTTTAGCTCCTTCTTGTGGATTTTGGCTTAGTTTGTCCTTGATTTAGTTTTATAATTTGGATAAAACATTCACATTACGTCTTGGGCCCTTGTGAACTAGTGTACTTTAATGATGCCTTGTAAAGGTGTTGTAAAGTGTTGTGACACACTTTCACATGTTTCTAGGATTCCTAAGCATAATTAACTTTATTTTTATCATAATTTATCTTAGCCTTTCCTTATTTGGTGTGTTGTAAAGTGTTGTAACACACTTTGACATTCCTCTAGACTTGTCATTAATAATTGGGCTCTCTTATGCTTTAATTGGCCCCTTTTTGCATCCACAAGCCTTATTTTGGTGTATTTTTTAGGATAATCCTAACAAATTCCATTTAAAACATAAAGTCCTTAAAAACCCACCTCAAACTCCTAAGGTGGGACTCATTCGCCATTCTAGGTGAATGAGTCCCCTTAGGTGGAACCCATTCACCCAAGGTTGTGAATGAGTCCCCCTCAACTCAAAAATAAAATTTAATTTAAATATTTGGTAGTATTTTATTCTCCAAGATCCAATGTCATCTTGTAGTGTTGTAATTTCTAGAATTCTTGCATAATTGGGTATTAAATATAAGGTTCTTTCTCTCATTCTAATCCTAACATCCTAGAAAGAAATCAAGTGATCCTTATAGAAAATTGAGTTCACAAGTGCATTTTAGCAAGAGCATTCAAGGATTGCAAGGGTAGATTATCATGATTTCAAGAGAATTCTTCAAGATCAATCATCATGTCAAATATCACATCCATTATTTTTGTCATTGTTCTTACAATTGTGGTGTAGATCTCATGATCTAAGCAAGCTTTGCATTCAATATCTATCTCCTATAAGAAAGAATCAAGAACCACATCCATTCCAGCCATCTCAAGCATAATTGCAACACTTCATTACAAGGGTTTGGTGAGTTGTAACATCACCTTTTCTTCATTCATCAATCTCCTTTCCATTTTCTCTCTATTTCAAGGTTTAATTACCAACAAGGTGTTTGATGAAGTTAAACCCCCATTCTCTAACCCCACAACCATTTTCCCCTCTCTTTGCATGTGATTTGCAGGTCTAGTTTGCAAATTTATCAAAGAGAAAGATTAGAAAATTTGTCAAAGAAAATCAAAGTTGTTGAGATAGTGAACAAACCTTAGAGGAGCTTGGATAAGACCTACATGTTGAATTTAGTAGTTTTAGTCTTAGATCTGAACAAGGAGTAGTAGAGCAGACTTGGGGATACAAAATACAACTTTGAATTTCTAGAAATCTAGAAGTGGACTAATTTTCCACTATTGGTGTATGAGTCCCATTGCTTCTATCTGTGAGAGGTTTTTGCAGATCTGAGTACCCTTTTGTTTGAAACCTGTTTTGGCACAGATTTATCGACACTTGAATCATTTTCCTAGCTCGGTAAATTAGTCCTACTTGGCTTCAACAATACTTTTTCTAGGGTTTTAGACCTTCATTCTGCCTTCTCTAGTTTCCAGGTGCACATCTCCAGTTTCACAATTTTCTGTTGTTGTTTGATTGCATTTCTAGATCATTCTTTGAAGGATTGCATCAAGTTAGGGTTTTTTCTTATCATCATTCATTTCATTTTCTTTCTAAGTTTAGAGTTGGTGGTGAACCCCTTATTTACATCATTTTCTCCCCTAGAACATACCCTTTTCTAGATTTCAATCACCTTTTCATTAGAATCTCAAGGGCTTGTTCTTGAATGTAAATGTTGGATTTTTTTAGGTCCTAAACCCTAGTGATCTAGCACAAAAAATTCACCATTTAATTTTGGTGAGCCTGCATTAAGAACATCTTTATTTATAATTTGGAGTGTATTTACATCCTACATTTAGTTTTCATTAGCATTGCATTGGGTTTTGCATTGGTTAACTTGCATTAGTGAAAAGCTCATTTAGAATGCATTATTGCACTTAATTCCATTAAAGATCAATAAAATTATGTATTTGCATTAGAAAACAGAAAAATCATAAAAATCAATTTAGAAATTTAGAAAATTCTCAAAACAATCCATACCTAGACTCATTTACCACCATGGGCGAATCAATCCCTTTCCATATTTTGCATTGCATTTTCTAGCATTTTTGGTTCACTTTATGAGTTTCTATTTGCTTCTTGTGAATTTCAATTTTACTTTCCAAAATTTTAGTTATAAGCATTTCATTCTTATTAGTTTACATTGCATTTACACCCACCCTGCATTTAGTAGATTTTGCATGAGTGTTTGGTGTCCTATTGTTAATATCATAGTGAGAAGAAGTTTGAGACTCATGTCATCATCTGATATTGTGGATCTTGGGTTATCTAGAGCTTCCACTCCTATTATTGACACTAGTACACTAGGCATGTATAACACCCTATGTAACTCTTTACCTTCAAGTAGAATGCAGGTTAAACTGAAGAGGGACATAATTCCATAAGAAAACATAATTCACATTCATGAGGACCTAGTGAACTTACAACATCAAAGTAACCTTGAAAAAATTTCAACCATTGCAATTCTTACAATTGAAAACATTCACCATATGCTTGACATTGAAGATGGTCTTGATCTTGTGAAAAATATAGTACAAATCTTCGGTAAGAATCTTCCATCAACTACTGGTTGCCCCTTTCCCACAAACAATGCTTCTAGCTAGGGAAGAACTCAAATTAATCCTCATGTAACGATACCCTCAATTCCTACATACACCCATCCTCAAGTCACAATAGTGTAACAAGTTAGTAACATGATTCCTTCCTTGGGTATTCCAGCTAGCATCCCTAGTTTCTATGTCACATCACATGTTATAGCTCCTACTAATTTACCACCTATAAGCATTCCATTCAGTTGTTCCACAAAAAAATACACTCCATCACCACTTTCATTTCCATCTCATAACACAAGAAATGACCCTCTCATACATAAAATTTTCTAAACCATGTAATCTCTTCAAAAAAATTCCACCTACATATTACATCAAGAGTAGTCCATTATCCTTGGAGATACTGTGCACAACGATGCCACAAGGTGTAGAGATTCCTAGATTTAAGAAATATGGAGGGAAGGGAGATCCTTCTAACCATGTGAATTCCTACACTTCCCTATGTAGTGACTTTGTCCTTGATGATAAAATTTTGGCAAAACTCTGTCCTAGGCCCTTGTAAGACACTGCCTTGGAGTGTTTCTCTTCTTTACTGAATAACTCGATTCATTCATTCAATGAACTTGTTGAGGAATTTATAAATCATTTCCAAGTGTAGATGACTCCTAAGCTGACCTAAGATGACTAGATGAGATGTAAGCAATAAGAAGAAGAAAAAATAACTGGCTTTATCTCCCGCTACCAATAGATTTATTCCTAAGTTGATGTCGAGATCCCCAACCCACACCTTAAAAAGATGTTTATAAAAAAATTACAAACCAAAATCCAAGACAAATTGACCATGATGAAATTTATATCCTTCATGCACTTGTGTATAACTCTCTGTGATTACCAAAATTCAGTTTCTAGTCATGATACAAAGTCCACTTCTAGCCGAGTTGCAAAATCTGAGAATGTACAGAAAAACATTTCCCAACCATTTAGAAAACCAAATAAAGGGTTCCTTCAGTTCAAACCTACTCAACAACAAACTCAAAGTTTCCATAACCAATTTGCTACTATCAAAGACATAGTTCGCTTTAGTTATGGAGATCCCAAAAGACAATTCACTCCCCTACCCGACACCCTTCATAATACCATGTACCAACTCCTTAACCAAAAACTGATAACCTTACCTCCATTAGATAACTTGAGCCTAATAATCCTTAGCCTTTGAACTTTAAAGAAAATTCTTATTGCCATTTTCATCGACATAATGGACATGACACAAAATAGTGTAAGCGTCTTAAACATCTTGTGCAAGACCTCATTGATTTCAACCATCTATCTATTGCGGGTACTAGTGATCAAGGCAATAAGTTTGTTTACCCTCCAAACCAAAATTTAAAAATCCTTACCAATCCCATGCCAAAACATAATATCCCATTTGTTAAAGCTAGTGACACACCTAAGAATGATGTGATGAATGTTGATACAGATGATGATCACACCAATTTTTTTCCAAGTAATGCTATTAATGTAAATCCTATTGATGAAATGATAGGGATGATAGATGTCACCCCTCGTAAGGGCCAAACTAAGAGTCCTCTTGATATTGTTTTCTCCTCTAAAGACATACTTTAACATTTTCCCAATGGTCCTCTTTACATAGTCGGTTGTATCTATGATAATCCCACTAATGGGATATTAATAGATCATGCCTATGGAGAGAATGTGATCACTAAGGAATTCCTACTCTTGCATGAGCTCTATCAAGATGATTATGACAAACCGAGAGCATGGATTAGTTTTTCATGCCCTATGATTGGATCGATCACTCTACCATTACAAATAGGATTAAAAATATTAGATTTTATATTCTCCATCATCCCACAGTCAGACCAATTTTTTGTGAAGCTTGGTCACCCATGGCTACGCTCCATGAAATTTGTACCTTTGGTTGTGCATAAATGATTGAAGTTCCTCTTTGAAAATGAGATATTTACTATTCACCATAGTGGCTTTAATCCCTTGTCATCTAAGGAAACTTTTCCCTAGACACCTTTTGGCCCAAGCCCATGGAACCTATCAAGTGAAGAGAAGAATTATTTTTCTCATCCTACAAAAAGTTCAAGGAAAATAAGATAACATAGTTATCTCTTCGAAACATGCCCCCATCCACCTTCAAGCATATCATCCTTGATGAATCCATGCTTGAACCTAAAAAAAGACAAAAACAACCAAGACCAACCTAAAATTGAAACCTTACCTACCTATTACAAGCGACCAAGAAACAATGAAACCAACCCTAGCACACCTCCAAGAATAAACAAGATTACAAACTCAAAGAGGAAGAGGTTGAAAATCCCCTCGTGGTTCCTTCTGTTCCTCCCCCTAGGGAAGAAAATCAACCTATGGTTGATCAACACACTCCTATACATCTTGAAAATAAAACTAAAAGAAACAAAGGTTCTAGGGAGCATAGACATAGACGTTGTGCCCTTGCTCGCAAGTTCCATGATGAGTTAAAACAAAATAAAGATCCAAACTTGACTCAATCAACACATGATGTTCTTCCTCCCCAGTCGCAACAAGAAATTTCCACACATCATCCACAAAAAGAGTTGAAATCTTCTATGGATATTACCCATCGATCTCTTGTTGTGGTTTACTTAGATGATGATAATGGGGATGGCCAAATTGATGAAGATGTGCATATTGAACTGAACACATTATTTTCCTCTTCCATGAGCTTAAATGGAAAATCTTCTAAACCCAGAGCTTCTCCTAGTTTGGCACTTTCTGTTCTCCCTTTGGCTATTTTCCTGCCTTCACTATATACAAACCATGGTTGGGAGGCAGATGAATTTATCATAGTTTGACTCGTATTTTCCTTACTACTCTTGTGGCATTATTTATTTTTCATTTTATTTTGTGTGATTGCATTTGCGTAATGTGATCCCCTGTAATGTTCTATTTTATCTCTTTGTGGTATTCCTCTATTTGTACCTTCATTATTCTCTATGTCGTGCATCACTTTCTATTTTAATTCTTATCTTTTTCTTGTGTTTTCCTTTTGGGGATGATGCAAGGCATCGAGAGATTCATGTCTCCTTCATGTTGACCCAAAAGGCTTTCCTTTTTCTTGCCTTTTCTTTTCATCTTTATCCGTTTTATTTTGTTTTCCTTTTAGGGATGACACAAGGCATAAAGACACCCTATGTCTCTTCCATGTCAACCCAAGAGGTTTTTCCTTTATTTTCACTCTCTTTGTGTCATTCTTCCAATTTAATGTGTATTTGGAGGATGATGATAGTTCTGAGCTCCTTACAAAATGTTGTAGAAAAGAACATACTGACCCCAAATCCATACATCCCTTATGTGTTTGGTGTTTTCATTCTGGGGGAAGCCCCTCTCTCTTTTCTTTTTATCTCGCATGACACAACCTTACTCGATAACATATGACTAGACATAGGGCTTTCCAAGTTGGATCTCATGTATTTCTTCTTGTTTGAATTTTTCATTTGCTACTTTAAATTAATTTCTCACAACATGGTGTTTAGAAATTTATTTAAAGTGGGGGCATACATTGGCATTATTTCTTTTTCTTTTTCTCTTTTCATGGTTCTTAGTGCAACCTTCTTGCTTCATACGACGAGTTTTTTTTTTGTTTGTGGATGACATTGGGTGTGATGTCCTTCAAGAGTGTAATCTCTCTTAGCATATTACATTCCTCTTAGTGGCTTGATGTGACACATTGCATCCCCTAAGTTGCAAATTTTCTATTCTTTGATTGGTCCTCTCTTGGAGACATTAGGTACAATGTTCCCTAAGTTAAAGACCTCGCATGAACTAAGAAAGACTCCTTTGAAAATTTGCTATGTTAAATTTATGGCAACCTTGGATAACATAGCTTGCATTCCTATGGACCCATCCTATTTGTTCATGAGCTCCAAGCATACAATTTGTTTTTTGTCTCCTAAAGCTCAAAAACCAAATCACTTCTTTTGGTTTGGAACCTTATTAAATTTATCATGAGGTATAACTTTGGTATGGTTTAAGCAAGAAGCCCAAGTAGTGGCATGAATTTTCCCATAGCCACTCACATGTGTGTGAGTGCATACCAGCCATGAGTGTATGTTTCTCATCCTTTTAGGACTTCTCACTTGATGGAAAACCATGAGTTTCGTCACCTCAAAGTGAGTATGCATTTTTATTGGACAAAAATCCTAGATTAGATTCACATCACGTTGGAAAAATGATCAAATCTTGTTCCAACTTTCTCCTTCATTTCTCTTTCTCGTCTTTGGCATTGTATGATTGTCCTTATCACTATTCTTTATATTTTTCATCTATGTTCCTTTGTTTTTATGTTGGTTTGTCATGAGATCTTGATCATGGGGGCTTGATCACCCCTCTTGATTTTTGTCATCTCATCTTACTAGCATGAGTACATTGGAACCCTCCCTTGATGTGTTTTTGTCTACTTTAGTGTGAGTTTGAAGCATTTTCATCCTCTCACTAAAGTGGGGGCTAAATGTAATGTCAAAAAAAGAGTCCTTAGCCTTTTTCATGCTTGTTTAGCTCCTTCTTGCATATTTTGGCTTAGTTTGGCCTTGATTTAGTGTTATAGTGTGGATAACACATTCACGTTAGGTTTTGGGCCCTTGTGAACTAGTGTACTTCAATGATGCCTTGTAAAGGTGTTGTGACACACTTTCACACTTTTCTAGGATTCCTAAGCATAATTGACGTTATTTTTATCCTAATTTATCTTATCCTTGCCTTATTTGGTGTGTTGTAAAGTGTTGTAACACACTTTTACATTCCTCTAGGCTTATCATTAATTATTGAGCTCTCTTATGCTTTAATCGGTCCCTTTTTGTATCCACAAGCCTTATTTTAGTATATTTTTAGGATAATCCTGACAAATTGCATTTAAAAAATCAAATCCCCGAAAACCCACCTCAAATTCCGAAGGTGGGAATCATTTTCCATTCTAGGTGAATGAGTCCCCTTATGTGGGACCCATTCACCCAAGGTGGCGAATGTGTCCCCCTCAACTGAAAAATCAAGTTTAATTTAAATCTTTGGTGGAATTTTATTCTCCAAGATCCAATGTCGGCTTGTAGTGCAGTCATTTTGGGAATTCTTCTTTAATTGGGTATAAATACAAGGTTCTTTCTCTCATTCTTTTCCTAACATCCTAGCAAGAAATCAAGTGATCCTTATAGAAAATTGAATTCACAAGAGAATTTCAGCAAGAGCATTCAAGGCTTGAAAGGGTAGATTATCAAGATTTCAAGAGCATTCTTCAAGATCAATCATCATGTCAAAGATCACATCCATTATGTTTGTCATTGTGCTTACAATTGTGGTGTAGATTTCATGATCAAAGCAATCCTTGCATTCAAGATCTATCTCCTACAAGGAAGAATAAATAACCACATCCACTACAACCATCTCAATTTTAATCATAGCACTTCATTGCAAAGGTTTGGTGAGTTGCAACATCACCTTTTTTTCATTCATCAATCTCTTTTCCATTTTCTTTCTATTTCAAGGTTTAATTACCAACAAGGGGTTTGACCAAGGAAAACCCCCATTCTCTAACCCCACAACAATTTTTCCCTCTCTTTGCATGTGATTTGTAGGTCTAGGTTGCAATTTTATCAAAGAGAAAGATTGGAAAAGTTTTCAAAAAAAATCAAAGTTGTCAAGATAGTGAAAAAACCTTGGAGGAGCTTGGAGAAGACCTATAGGTTGAATTTAGTAGTTTCAGACCCAGATCTGAACTAGGAGAAGAAGAGAAGATTGAGGAATACAAAATACATTTTTGGATCATTCTTTGAGGCATTACATTAAGTCAAGGTTTTTACATGTCATCATTCATTTCATTTTCTTTCGAAGTTTACACTTGGTGGTGAACCCCTTATTTACATCATTCTATCTTCTAGAACACACCCTCTGTTAGATTTCAATCACCTTTGCATTGGAATCTGAAGGGCTTGTTCTTGAATGTAAATGTTGCATTTCATTGCCCTAGGTCCTTAACCCTAGTGATCTAGCACACAAAATTAACCATTCTAATAGTTTTACAATATATTCTCAACATAATAAAAATAATTATATTGTCATTCAAATTTTATGATCAAATTATTGGAAAATGATATATTAAAATCAAAAATTTATAGAAAGGGTATCTCAACCTTGCATCCTTTATAAGGAAGAAAGGATAAAATTTTATTAATAAAATGTAACTACATCAAATTACAATACTGAGATTTCCAACTAACCATAGCTATAAATAAATCAAAAATAAAAAATATCCAAGAAGGATTATCATAATACTACCAACCTGTATATCATACCAATCAAAAAAGAAAACCAAACTCATATTTCAAAAATGATTTTAAAAGAAGAAATTAAGCTCAATTATGATGAATTAGCTAGAAAATATCCATCAATTTATCCAAAAGAAAATACCCCAATCAATGGTATTCAAATCATTTTATTTCTTAGAAGACTATTTCCTTAAACAATAAGCCACTTTTTTCTATTCCCTAGTAATACAGACAAAATATATGAGATCAAAGTTATGAATAAGACTAGGAATCTCCTAAACTGCAATGTTTAATTTCCATGAGGAATGAAGAAAATATATATTTTTTAAAAGAAACCAAAATCATGGAATCAATGTAAGAAATAATATTCTTCCACCAAATTTGACAAGCTTTTATCATTAATGTAAAAATATCATGAGCCTCAACTTGATTATTAGTACAACATCTCATAGAAGAGGTGAAAAGAATAGTATCAATCCATGAGTATCATGAGGTTCTATGAATTTTAATTTTAAAGAAACAAAGAGGGGAGGAGTTCAACTATAAGTGTTGTTCACTTTCCTAGTAAACTTCAACCAATCACTCTTTAGAAATGAATTAGCATAGGGGGGAAACCTAAGAATACCAAAGATATGAGAGTAAAATTGAGTAAGAAAGACTCCTAGGGAAAAATTGGCCTCAATAGTTGATATTACCAAGTTCTTTAAATTTTATGCTTCAACAATATTATTATATTTGTAGTCACCATAATTCTAATAACACTTCCTTTCTTTATTTCCTCCTAATTAATTAAATATTTTATTATTTAATCAATTCACCTCTCCTAACCCCTAATTAATTAATTAATTATTATTTAATATATTATTCCACCTTCTTCTTATTTAATTAATTAAATATTATATTATTGAATTAATTATAACACTTTTCAGACTAAGGTTCTTCTAATTAATTAAATATTTTAACTATTTAATTAATCCCACCATTATTCCTATTTCTTCTAATACCACCTAAGTTAACTCGTCTTTGATTAATTAGCTTTATCACTCCTCTAATCATCATTAGCCCATCCTCCAACATTTGACTTCACCCAAGTTAAATAAACTCATGTTTTCATAACTCAACCTATCCTATTAAATAAATTAATCCTTGACTAATTAATTTAACCCTTCTCACTAATCACCATTATCATTTTCTTCTAATTTTAAATTCTCGAGCACCTCTCCCTAAAACTTGTCACATTGTGATTGTTGGAAAAACAAGGATAGACAACTGAGAGGGGGGTGAATCAGTTGTTACCAAAATCAAACTTATACAACATTAACCAATCCTTATATCACAGATCTGATAATTAATAGTGCAAGCATAAGAACAACACATCAGAGACACATGAACACCAAGATTTTTTACATGGAAACCCTATTAGGGGTGTAGACATGGAAAATGTACATTTTCGGTTCGACACACTTGATCCTGATTACTAACATCATTTCCTCCGAAATCATACTCTCAGCATTTCATCATATTCTATCTCTTAATTTAATGAATCATTATTCATTTAAATAAGTCTTCCTCTTCCAGTGATTAAATTAATCAATTTAATTTAATTAATCTTACATCTCCATTTAATTAAATAAATCATTTTATTTGATTAAAATCTCTAAAGTCCTCTTATTAAATTAAATAAATTAAACCTTATTCTATTTAATCTAACATATTCCTCCTTAGTTAAATAAATCAAATCATTTATTTAATTAATCATTTCCTCTCAATTTTGAATTAAATTATTTCATCTATTTGAGTCAAAATTGTCAAATCATCTAATTCTTTATTAAATTAATCAAAACCTTGATTAAGTTAATCCCTCTCACTAAAAACCTCTAGATAATGCAACTTGCACAATAAATCAATTACTTTGATTTATTTAATTCTCTATTTTCCCTCACATGGCATCAAAAGGGAATATTCCCTCAATTTGAATTCAAAAAGGCCAAGTGGACTTGGTCCTTCCAACAAGGCAGTTAAAGCCTCTTACATGTCCTTGGCCTTGAGCCAAGTGACATTAACTTCATTTCCCTTCCCTCTTCAACAAGTCATTTCACAAATTGAAATTCAAACTAATTGCATTTATTGGCACTTTGGCCAAAATGTGCACAACCATCAACCATTCACATGGTGACAAGTGGCATTCAACCATTGGATTGAAAGTTAGTCACACATTGCTTAAATCTTGCTTTCTCTTCCAAATTGAAAGATATAAATTGGAGGCTTCTCTCCTCATTGTTCATCCATAATTTTCATGCAAAGTTACTCTCTTCACATTGAGAGCTAATTTTTCCCATTTCACTCAACCATTCATCATTTTCATCAATATCATAGTTAGGTTATGCTAAAATCTCATTGGGAGATTTGACCATTTCACAATCATCAACATTGCACTTTAGGAGTTGGGAAGGGGCCAATTTCAACACCTCAATTGGCACCAATTCCTCTATGGGATCTTAAGTTTATTGGCTTAATTAAGATTTACATGCTTTTGTTATATTGTTTTTTTCATTTCCTAATTTAGGCTTTAAAAGATGGATTTCATGGGGAATCTCTCATGCTTGTATGTATTTGATCTAACAATCTAACCATGTTTGTTGTTCTTGTGCATTTGCAGATTTAGGGGTTCACATTTTGGCGCTAGAGGGAGGGAAATCTCGAGTTTTAATCATGTTTTTTTTGGAAATTTCGTGCTTTTTTTCTTTTTTGTAGGTCACAGGAGAACTGCGCCGCTTTCAGTTCTATAGCTCTATATTGCACTGCTTCCAGAGGAGCGGTGCCATACTATACCAATTTTAGAGAAGCATTGCTGTACTGAACCGTGTAAAGTTTCCAAACTATGCCGCTCTACTTTCCCGCCTATTAATTTTTGAAAATTCCTAAACATGCTGCACACAGGTCCATGGCTCCATATCGCACTGCTTTTATAAAAGCGGCTCCATATTGCACTACTCATTTCCCAAATTGCGCTGCTCTGTTCCTGGCTCAGAAAATTTTAAAATTTCAAACCTGGTCGCTTCAGAAACTGTGTCGCTTTACCATATTGTACCACTTTTACAGTCTTTGTGCCTATAGAGCACCGCTCACAGTCAAACGCGTGGTGCTATATAGCACCGCTTTTGTCCAAATTGCACTACGGAAAAACAATTAGGTTTAAAATTTGACATAACTTTTTGATTTTTTGATTTTCTCATTCTTGACCTTGTTTGTTGTCTTTGTGCTCTCTGGTTTTCTGTCATTTTGTAGGTTGGAGCAAGGAAACAAGCAAGGTAGAAGGTCCATCATGGCATCATGTTCATTATGCACAAAGTGTTTTTAAACACTAAAGTGTTGTTCAACACTCTTTAAGGATTTAAAAAAATATATATTCTGTTTGAAAGAAATTTGTTAATTTCATTTGCCTTAGAAACAACTAAATTTCTTTTGGGTTTTAAAATGAACAATCAAATTTCTTTTCCAAAGTTGCAAAAAGGCCAATTAGAACCTTAGGAACAACATACTAGATTTTTTTTGAAGGTTTAAAATATTGGACAAGGCAATCTCACATTTCCTTTGGTGCTTAAAAAGAACTCATTATTGCTTTGAGGGATTTAAAATGAACATGTGTTTTTTGTGCCTTGTAATCTTTTTTGCAAAATAGTGTCATTTAAAAAGGCATATGTGCTTCTCTCATGCTTCACGATGATCTTGAGAATCAAAAGTCTTTCTGGTGACACTAAGTTGCCTAAAGGATTGGCTCAACATTTCATTTTTGGAATTAAAATTGAACCAAACATGCGAGTGTGAGTGAACTTATGGTGAATGTTCTCCCTTTGTTTTTAAACAAAGGTTGATCGAACTACGGATAATTTTATTCGCTTTTGTTTATCTTAGCGGGCCTACCTTGTGGGAAAAAGTACTCACCCAAGGGAACGACTCAACCGGTAATACACTAAAGCCAAGTGTATTTCCAGTCGGGATATAAAAGTGGGTACTGGAACAAAAGCCACTATCATGTGGTTGGCTCCGATGAGAAGGGAAGTAATGGTCTCTTGCCGCATGGGTCAGCCTCCATGAATGGAAAGTCCAAACTAAAACCCTTGTTTAGAAAGGCCAAATCCTTATGTATTTTGTTGGCGCAAAAGGTCATGTCCTTTGAAGCCGTCCCATGTTATACATGCAGTTTTGATGTAGAGATGGAAAGTATGCCATGGGAGATTCATGGGTACTAATGCTTGGCTAACCCAAGAAGTGTGTGCCATGGAGGGAACCAGTGTGGTCAAGCATCTAGCCATCCATACAAAATATGTGCAGTTGGATTCGTCTAAGTGGGAACCCAACAAAATATTGTCTCATCATCCTAGGGTTGTAAAATGTGCTTGGAAGTGAAAAATACATTGCTTGGTCCTCAAAAAATTTGAAAAATGAACATTCACAAAGACCTCCAATTTTCAAACCCCTTTGAGGAAACAAATACCTTTTGATGAATTTAAACACTCTTGCTTTCCCTAGGGATCATATCCTTAGAGGTTTCCAAGTGTTTGGATTCTATCATCATTTGTTTCAATAAGGTTAAACATAGGAAACATTTTCCCTATTTTCCTTGATTTCCACATAATGGACCTTGTAGGATGAAAAAGAAAGTGGGACATTAGACATACAGTTTGAAACATAACCAAGCAAGTGTTTTTGGTAAAAAGAAAATTCACTAAGCCAAGATAAAAAGACAAATTGAACCTCATATGTGTTGCTCCAAATGATTTCCCGAAAGGTCAAGATCCCAAAACCAAGGTTCAAAAGGATAAGTCTAAAATCCAATGAGAAACGTCTTGAAATGCTTCTTGAAGTTAGAGAAAGACTAGTGTACAACATCTATAAAAAGGATTCAAGAAATAATCCAACTTTGTATGCATTCTACTATCAACAAAATCCTGAGCTTTCTGAAAGGTTTGCTTTCCTCACATAGGAAGTCTAGCATGTTCTTCAACACCGAGGTTTTGTAAAGAGAGTTGTGTCTAGGTTCAAGTCTAGGATCAAAGTCGTCATCCTCATCTGTCTCTCCATCAATCAAATCTCATCCTATCGACAAACTTTTGAGAACTTTTGAAGAACCACTCATGCTAAACTTAATAGACTAAATCAAACATCATCCTATCTTGGCTTAACACACCTAGCCAAAATAGTCAAATATCTTGGGAAAATTTACCTCTAGGATAACACAACTTCCTGAGGTCTACTAGTTCAAAATCACCTTGGTTGGCTTAACACACCTAGCCAATTCATTCTCCTTGTGCAAGTTTTCCCTAGGATAACACAACTTCCTAGGGTCTACAAACTTCACTATAATCTTGTTTGACTTAAAAAACCTAGTCAAACCATCACCATCAACCTAAGTCCTAAAAATTTTAGCATAACCCTTCAAAATCTCTTCAAAAAGTTTCACTCATCCACGTCATCCATTTATTCCATCATCGCTACCATCCTCTTTGATCTTTTGACTTCCCTAATTCTTCTCTTTTGGGTTTGAAATATTGAGATCGAATGATCCCTATTTTTATGGTCCAAACAAGATCACAATACAAGAAGAACATGGAAAACATCAATGGCATATCAACTTCCGGTGACCTAGGTCCTGTAATCACCAAAGCAAACCTTGCAGAATCTAGCAATTCCCCAAGTAGCTCTTGTCTACCATCAAAAAATCCTTAAGGGGAAGGCTATGAAGAGAACATCATCAATGAAGACTGGGGAATGACACAAAGGGAAATAAATAAAATGATTCAAAATCTAGAGAATCAGAGAATTGTCAATGCCATGCTTAAACTTAACCCTTCTCTATACTTACGTACGTTAATAGAAGGAGGGGTCTAGCTCCCTCCCGACCTTGACATAGGCACTAGTATAGAATGGCCCCTTACGAGCATGCCACTAGTGTCAATCCCTAACATCATCCAAGAAACTCCCATAATCACATCGACAATCACACCAACCTCACCAATTGTGAACAAGGGAAGTGCTATGTTTCGTGAGTTACAACATCGCCTTGTAAACAACAAAGAGGTGAGTATCAACACCATACCGGAAAAATTGGTTTTGGTGAATCCATCACACCTCTACATCTCACTAAATTTCCATAATTCTACTGATTCATCCTCGTTCCATGCTACACCCACCTATCTGCTAAACATACAAACTTCTCCACTGCAAGGAGAAGGTGTTTCATTTGGAACCATAAGATTCACTAACCCATTATCCTTTCAAGGGAACTTACCACCCTTTCCCCCATTAGAACTCACATCCACATCACGTATGGGGGTGGGTCTTCCCCCCTTACCCGTATCTAGTTTCTTAAATCCAGGCAATCTGAGCATCACACCGAATTCTCTCTTTTTGCCTATGACATCACAACAACAAGTGGCAACAATTCAAGCCACTACGGTAAAAACATCAATCGGTCCTCAAATATCCCAAGGCATACCTTCTTAAGGACCAAGCATCTTGACCACACCACCATAATCCTTTTGCCTATCACAATGGTTGGCGTCATTCCCATTCCACCACCCATTCCACTAAAAGCTAATAGGGAAAATTCAGTCATCACCATGATCCAAGCCATCCAAAAAGCTAATCATCAAAGGGTACTAAAGCAAAACCAACAATCCACACAAGCTGCACAAGCCACACAAGCCACACAAACCACACAAGTTGCACAAGTTGCAAAAGCCGTAGAAGACTCCCAAGTAGCCCAACAAGCACAAGCACAAGCACAAGCCCAGGCTCAAGCCCAATAATAGGCACAAGAACAATACCAAGAACAACTACAAGCAATTCATCAGCAAGCATACCAACAAGCCCGACAAGAATTTTAGGCACAACAACAAGCCAAACAACAAGCTTTGTTGGCACAATAGCAGCTCGACCAACAACAAGATTTTATGGTGCAACAACAGTTAGACAAACAACAAGCTTTGTTAGCGCAACAAAAACTAGACCAACAACATGCTTTATGGGAACAATAATAGATAGAACACAACAAGTGTTGTTGGAACAAAAGAAGCAAGATCAACAACAAGCATTTTTGACACGAATGCAGGCATACCAACAAGCCTTGAATGCACAAAAGAGCTTGCAGAAAACACCCACTAGTATTCCTCCCACCAATCAAACACCTCAAAACACATTCATTCCACCTCCCAACCTAAGCAATGATGTTGCAACACAAATCAAACTGCTCTCACAGTAGGTGTTGGAATTACAAGCAAGAAAAACAACAAGAACACTGGGCAACTTGTGCCCTTATCCTTTCGACAGAAGTCTCACCATGGTGTCGGATTTTAGATCCCCAAGTTTGACAAGTATAATGGAACGGGTAACCCTAAAAACCACGTTAGGGAATTTTAGCTGCACTACATGGAGGTTGCATACGATGACACATATCTAATGCGAATCTTCCCTCCAAGTCTGACTGGTCCAACTGTGGAATCATTTTCTCTCCTACCCACAGGCATTAAAACATTCAAGGAAATTGTGGAAGCATTCCTTAAAAATTATGCTTTCAACATGGGTGCAGATGTTAGTTTGGATGAACTATCAATGCTCAAACAAAGAAAAGGAGAGCTATTCGCATCCTTCTTGCAAAGATGGTGATCCAAGGCCAATCAAAGCAAGTGGACCATGCCAAAAGAACAACAAGTTTGCACCATCATATCCAATCTAGATGAAAACTTGGAGTTCTACTTGAAAATGCAATGCATCACATTATATGATCAACTGATCCCAAAGGCGCTCAACATCAAAAAATCCCTTATCGCATGAGGAGGCACATCAACATTCACTCCCCACAGGATAACCACCCATCTAACAATTATAATGACAAACCTCAAACATGGTCGAGGAACAAAAATATCACAAATGATGGCATGGTCAATGCTAAAGTGGTCATCAGTGCCCCTAAGTAGAACATCCAAACCCATCATAAACCACAAATTCATAATCGCAACAATGTTCAAACTAATGCGGTCATAGCACAGAAAAGACCACCTCCCACTGACCAAATCAACAATTTGAACAATCAAGGAGGACCACCTCCCAGAGGAAAATACCCTCCCAATTGGAAGTTCATGGCCCTAGGAGAATCAATTGAGTCCATAATGAAAAAATTGGTCAAGGAAAACCTAATCAAAGTCTCTAACTCCGAGCAATATGTGGAACCCATGACCAAACCGCCATGGTACAATGAAAACCTCCTTTGTGATTTTCAAAAAGTTAAGGGACAGACCACCACAAATTGCATGAGACTAAAAAATATCATCCAAGACCTCAACGAGGATAAGATCATCAATGTTGAACAACCAGCTAGTAACCAGGACCTGAAAATATACAAAAATCCGATGTCGAACCACAATCAAGGAAATAATCAAGGGAACAATAAAGGCAAGCAAAAATATGCTAGTGCTAATCTAGTGTATGAGGAGATAGTCTGATGTGTCGATGAAATGGTCACGGTCATTAATGACAAAGGAGCCAACAATGACTGTGGAGTCACCACATGTGGTGGAAAGGTCACCATTGTAGGGGCACTAGCTAAGACCCCAATTTCTAATACAAAATTCATTCCCTATGACTACAATGTCATTGACCAGCTGAAGATAACCCCAGCCCAAATCTCCATCATGGAACTATTGAAAATTTTTGCTGCCCATAGGAAGATCCTTGATGAAGCATTAGTAGTTTCCACCATCTCCACCACCCTTGACATAGAGTAGTTTCAAGCTATGGTTGGTAACATCACTACCCCAAATCTCCTTACATTCTCTGACAAGGATTTCCTCCCACAGCCATCTCATAACTGCGCACTTCACCTTCAAGTGATGGTCCATAAAAAGAAAGTTAAAAGAGTCATGGTGGATGGAGGTGCAGGCCTTAACATTTTTTCTCTAAAACTTATAAAGAAATTGGGATTCACCGAGGATTCCATTAATAAGAAAAAAATCATCACAATAAGGGCGTATGATGATCAAGAAAGAGTGTCTCAGGGCACTATCAAAATCCCCATCCAAGTGGGACCAAAAACCATGGAGACTACCTGTTAGGTCCTTGACCTCCACCTACCATAAACCATCCTCCTAGTACATCCACGGATCCATGGAATGAAAGTAGTGGCCTCGACATATCACCACTGTATCAAGTTCTCACACCAAAATGAGGAGGTCACTATGTATGGGGATCCTAAACCCTTCAGCTACTACAAAAACTTGGAAGCCAAGTTTTATAAAATACCCCAGGTACCAGAAAATGATGAAGGCCCATCTACTTAATTCATCGACCCAGCCAACCTCACTTCCACCTCTATGACAGAGACACCTGCCATCCTTGACATATCCGACATCAAGAACATGATCCAGGACAATGGATGTAGTGACTATAGAATGAAAAGGAATTCATTTGTTGTAGGAGAGTTACCACAATCTCCTAGGTCACATGGACAACCTCAATCAACTGAAACACCCATCCATACCCTGAGGGCAGATCCTTCTAGATTCCACCATTGGGGAGATCGAAGTCAGGAAAGTGTTGATGGGGAAGATATTGCAAGCTCAATATACTATGATGCAAAACTCACACCCACCTTACTGATGGAGGAAGCCAACAGAGGGCTGCAAATGATGCTTGGTATGGGCTACAATAGAAATGAAAGCCTTGGAAGGAATAGTGATGGACGTTTAGAGCCCATCATTGCAGAAAGAAGAATGTGGAACCTTGGCCTCGGTTGTACTCCTCTGAGTATAACTATGCGTAGCAGAGGTGCTCCTAGTAGGGTAGTTAGGTCCTCTCCTCAATTCTCGACAACCAACCTTAGATTACTCATATCCATAGGCCTACCTCTTGACAACTTCAGACATAAGTGAGGTTTGTAGTAGCAGTGATGATGATGACACCATAGGAGGCCTTCCCAAGCTCTTTGAGGATTCCACCTTGCTAATGATTAGTGCCTACCCAGCCGAGTCAAACCAACAAACCCATCAAATCACCTTAGTGTACCCTCAACTCATTGATCATGACCAACGAGGATCGCCAATTCTGGACGCATTCAAAAACGATGAGGCACTCTCAAAATTCATGGGACTAAGGGACACAATTCCATGTGGGAATCACAAGGTAGGCTTCAACATCACATTAGACACCCATAAATATTATTGGGAGATGATTGAGTCCTTCAGTCGCAAAAGAAAAATATCGAGACGAAGCTCGAAGTTATTGAGTGAAAACCACACTGTGGTGCTCTCTAACCAAAGAATAGTAAAAATAAAGGACACAACCAATGGTCAAAACATCTCTGAGGCACCAAAGGATGAAGGATTCAATCTCCTCCTACTACACTACATCAAGAAAAATCAGCAGTCATGGTAGAACAGTGTAATCCTATTAACTTGGGAACAAAGACAAAACCACAAATCACATTCTATGCTTAATCACTTCTAACAGAATAACACGAATTGTTGGTTGTATTCTTAAGAGAAAGAAAAGTAAACTTTGCATGGACCTACACTGACATGCCAGGTCTAGATCCTAAAGTAGTGGTTCATCATTTGGCCATTCACCTTGGAGCAAAGCCGCTTAGACAGAAGTTAAGAAAGATGCACCCATAGATAGCTTTTCTCGTAAAGATAGAATTGCAGAAACTCTTAGATGTTGGATTCATATGCCTGATTGACTATCTAGAGTGGGTATCCAACCTTGTACCAGTCTCAAAACCAAATGGGGGCATTCACATCTACATAGACTTCAGAGACCTAAATAAAGCATGTCCTAAGGATGATTTTCTGCTACCCAACATTGATATGATAGTGGACATGATAGCTGAACATGAGATGCTATCCCTAATGGATGGCTTCTCAGGGTACAATAAGATAATGATCGCAAAAGAAGACCAGCATAAAATGGCCTTTACATGTCCTTAGGGCACCTACTGCTGGAATGTGATTCCATTTGGGTTAAAGAATGCTAGAGCTACATACCAAATGGCCATGACACTGATCTTCCATGATAGGATCCATAAAATAGTTGAAGATTATGTGGATGACATATTGGATAAATCAAAGAAAAGGAAAGACCACATAGCAACCTTAAGTGCAATTTTTGACCGACTAGAAAAATACAAGGTCAAGCTCAACCCAAAGAAATGTGTCTTTGGGGTACAATCTGGAAAATGTTTGGGCTACATAGTATCAATGAGAGGGATAGAAATGGATCCGGAAAAGGTAAAATCAATCCTTGATATGGAAGCGCCAATAACACTGAAACAACTTAGAGGACTACAAGGAAGACTCTAGTCCATCCAGAGACTCATAGCACAACTAGCAAATAAATAGATTGGCTATTCACATCTACTCCACAAGGGAGTAGTGTATAGGTGGGACGAAAAATGTGAGCAAGCATTTATAAAGATCAAGGAATACCTACTTACGCCACCAGTGCTAATACCACTGATCGTAGGGAAAACATTGATTCTATACATCTCAGCAACGATGGCCGCCCTTGGTGCCCTTTTAGCCCAACATGATGAAAAGGGAACTGAGCGGGCCATTTACTATATCAGTAGAACAATGGTAGGGCATGAGCTCAATTACACAACAATAGAAAAATCTTGCCTAGCAGTGGTGTTTTCAGCCCAAAAATTCAGACACTACATGCTAGCTCATCAAATTAAGCTAGTTGCCAAGATAGACCCCCTCAAGTATCTATTGTCAAAAGCAATGCTTATAGACATAATGGCTAAATGGGTTATGATACTATCTGAGCATGATATTGAGTAGGTAGAGTTAAAAGTGATCAAGGGACAAGTCATCATGGATCAACTAGTAGAGGCTCTAATATATTTAGACAACCTGCTCATATCTAAATTTCTAGACGAATCCCTTTTCAATCTTGGTGCAGCCGATCATTGGAAAATATAATTTGATGGTTCCCACACACAACATGGATCAGGAGCCGGTGCATTCTTCATCACCCCCCAGGGGGACTGTATACCGAGATCCTACAAGTTAGCAGTCCACTGTACCAACAATATTGCAGAGTACGAGGCTTTAACCATAGGTCTCAAGATTGCAACATAGTGGCAAATCATGGCATTAAAGGTTTATGGGGACTCACAACTTATCATCAACCAAGTCAGCAATGAATACCAAACTAAGGATGATAAGCTTACACCATACATAAAGGTGGTAGAAAGCCACAAGGAATCATTTATCGACATCACCTTTGAGTAGATATCGAGGGCAAACAACAAAGCAACTGATGCAATGGCAATGATTGGATCCTTGCTAGATATCCCTCGCAATGTCTCGAAACATGAATTCTCGTTAGAGCAACTTCTCATACCCACTTTCAAGGTACCATAGTCAGAATACGCATGTGAACTCATTTGTCTCGATGATCATTGGTAACATGACATTTACACCTACCTAAGACTAGGAATCCTCCCAGCTGACATTACCCCAAACCTCAAGTGAACCTTTGTCAAAAGGTCCTTACGATTTGTCATCCTAGGAGAAACCCTCTTCCATAGAAGTATCGATGGAACCCTATTACATTGTTTAAAACCTAAGGAGGCCTTGACTACTTTGATTGAGATACACAATGGAACTTGTAGTTCACACTCAAGTGGTACGACCTTGGCTAAGAAGTTGTTGAGAACCAGGTACTACTGGATGACAATGGAAAGAGAGGCACACGACTTTTTTAGAAGGTGTTTACAATGCCAGCAACATGGAGATCTCATTCATGCACTAACTCAAGAATTGCATCTCGTTGTTACACCTTGGCCCTTTTCCCAATGGGGGCTCGATCTCATAGGTAAAATCTCACCCACCTCATCCGATGGCCACAAGTTCATTATCACAACCACTGAATATTTCACAAAGTAGGTCGAGGCAATCCCCATGACCTACATCACTAGAAAAAAGATATCCAAGTTCATTCTGAACTACCTCATCTGCTGATATGGTGTTCCCCAATCCATTATCTCTAATAACAGGACACCTTTCAAGAATCAGGATGTTTGTGACTTGTGTGAAAAATTTAAAATCCAACACCGCTTTTCCACACCATATTACCCACAAGGCAATGTCCAAGAAGAAGCCACCAACAAAACCATTCTAAAGATCCTTAAGAAACTAGTCAATGACTCTGGTTGTGACTAGCATCTGCAGTTAAATCCCACCTTATGGGCCTACCACACCAGTATCCACACGCCAATAGGTGCCACCCCATTCTCCCTGGTCTACGGATTAGAATCCATCCTCCCTATCAAGATCGAGCTTCCGTCCCTAAGAATATCATTGCAAAACCTCATCACAGATGAGGAATAAAGGGTTACAAGACTAAATGAGTTAGAGTTCACATGGATGCCCTAAACCATCTATAGGTCTACCAAAATCGCCTGAAAAGAAGCTACAACAAGAAGATCAAGCAATGCACCTTCCAAGTTGATGAACTTGTGATGAGAGAGAACCAAAAGAATGTGCCAAATCTAGAGAACAAAGGAAAATTTGAGGCTAACTGGCTAGGACCTTTCATCATCATATCCAGCTATAAATCAGGAGCATATCAGTTGTCAACACCAGAGGGTGAGCCTCTGTAGGATCCCATGAACAGTTGTCATCTCAAAAAGTTTTATGCCTAAATCTTGTAAGGTATGGAATCAAAAAATATAAAAAACATCATAAAAAGTCTTGAAAAAATGGTTACCTTGATGAAAACCTAGAAAATAGGTGTCTTGGTGACAACAAAAAAATACAAAAATACAAAATCCCCAAAAAAAAAAATTAGAAAAAGGATTGAAAATAGTGAAGGAAAAAATCATCCTCTAGTGAAAACCACTTCGGTGGTGCTTTGGACAAGTACCTTGGTGAAAACCTAGTAAATAGGTGCCAAGCGTAAATAAAGCACTCCCCATCCACCAGGATCTGCATGACTCACTCATCCATTCCATCACATTTCATTAATCATCCATCCACCCATCCGCTCGCATCCATCCCATAGCTTGAGATGATGTCCATATCATATTCCACCATAGTACTACTTGCCATATTCCTTAGGTCAGTTTGTCCTACCTTCATGGAAGTAGTCTATCACACACGTTGGGGGCATGTTCCTATATCTACATTGGATCAGATTTATGTATATCCTCGTGATCTTCCTAAAACATCAAAAAATCCAAAAACATCAAAAAACTCAAACATCAAAAAACATCCAAATCATTCAAAATCCAAAAACATGTCAAAATATCGAAAAATCTTCAAAAATTTCATCATTGATTCTTGTCAGTCTTTCACCTTGTCCAAAATACATCATCTCGAAGCTTGAACATAGGAAAGGTTTATCTTTGATCATCCCCCGAGACAGTTAGGGTCAGTCCTTAGGTGTCTGTCACATTGGCAATCTGTTTGCCCATCTATCTTTTCATTGAGTCAAGTCTGTCGTTAGTCAAACTACGTGGTCTTTGCACATATAACGTAGGCAAGGCTAATCTATGGATCAGCTCCTAAGACCCCTAGGATAGGTTTTTAAGTTATTCTCTTCATCATACATCTTGAAAATACCAAAAACATTTGTAAAAAATCTCAAAATTCCAAAAACAACCTCAAAATATTTGAAAAACCCAAAGTGGAGAATCCACCTCATTTCATTTTCACCCCTGATTGTCATCACTCATAAAAAAATAAAATGTTTCCTTCACCTTGGGTGATTCAGTCAGAAGCAAGTCTAGCAGGTTCAAAAGTGAACACCTAATCGTCAAAGTCTTGAATGTCTAAGTCAGTAACCAAGAAAGTTGGTCAACTCGGAGTATCAATAGCCTATCACCCAAATCAGTCCCATCAAAACCCTGATCACAACATGTCCTAGGATGAAGCTTTCCTGCAATAGACATAAGCATCAGGTACCCCACAGTAGTTTAGTCTTAGCTAGCGGTATGAAGAACATTAGCTTGTTTGGTTTGATTTATTTATTCTTTATTGACTTATCTTATTTTGTGCTCATTCCAAGGACCTCTCAATGATACCTAACCAAATCAGGTTTAGAGAGAAAGGAATGGGGTGATGATTATTATCTTTTTTTATCTATTGTGCTTGTTGGATACTCTTATAAAATAAATTAGTTATGTGTACCTTGTTTGGTTTTTAGGGAGGGTGTTTTAGGTATCTTGTTGACCACATAGGAAGGATTTCTTTTCTATGTTTTGGTCTGAGATGTTTAGAATATCTGAACTACATCATAAATAAGGTTATGTATGCTAAGTGTGAACATGAATACTCCTATCTGATTGTTGAGTTAAAGTCTATCACACTAGGTACAATGTCATCCTGGTCCATTATACCTTGATGCATCATACCTATGTGTGTTATCAAACATAATGAAATTGGTCCCTTTGAAAATCCCAACTCCTGCAAAAGAAAAATCATCATTATCCTAACTAACTCATCGATTCTAAATTCTTCTATCTTCCTTCCACACTAACATGGTATCATGAAAGTAATCAAAACATCGCCAATGCATACACTTTGCATCCACATAATCATTAGCATAAAAATAACATTGCATCATATCATTATCTTAAGTTATGAGGAATAATATAAATCTGTTATTCTAAGCATCTTAAGAAAGCATTGCATCATGATTAGCATCCATTCACAGCGTCATCACCACACATTACATTCATAAGATCATCAGTACAATGCATGAAAAAGATACAAAAAGAAATGCATCGATTAGAAACATACATCATATTACATGGGAACATCTCATAGCATCATAACAAAACTACATATCATACATTTGCAAAAACATCTTATAAAAGGGTGAGTCATCCCATATATATCATCAAAAAATACATTGTTATGATACAAATCAAATCAAGTGTACATCAAAACACATGGTATAATAGGGGCAACAATGTGGCCCATAAGATCAAAAATGAAAAACTGTCTGTAATCAAAAGGGCTAGCCCAACTAGTTGTTGCTCTCCCCCACTTGCCTGTCACTGTGGTCCTTCGACGACCGCATCCCTGTCTGTTGAGAGAAAGCTAGCACTCGGCCTACTACTAGAACTACCTATAGGTAATGCTACTGATAGTACTCGGCCTCTCTGATAGCCTCTCTGTATTCTTGAAGATGAACTGATCGGCCTCGAGAAGTAAAGGTTGTGCTCTCTAGCTGTCTCTGCCGACCAATCTCTTGATCGCTCTCAGATCATGCCTAATCTATCTCAATGGTAACTACAATAACCTACTGATGTGTCTGATCTCTCTCTATGGTCAAGACCTATACCTGGCCTTGCAGCTGCTAAATCAATACATCCCGATGATCTGGCTATCCCACTCGTACTATCGCTGGCTAATGTTGTGGGACCACCTGGGGCTGCCCATCCTATCTTACTACCTACTGTGCCTGGTCTCTTAGAGGTGTCTATTGAGGAGGTGGTACACTTCCCTGACCTCAGCCTACTGCCCTACCCCTGGCCCTCCGATAAGGGATCACTGCCCCAAGAACTGTCAATCTCAGTGGAGGTCAGAACCATGCCCTGTATGCTGGAGTGACCCCTACATCTACTGGCCCCTGATCATATGGCCATGGTTGGGCCAATAAATTTCTAAATGAGGACATTGCCTCATCTGCCAGAATGGATTGCCCCCATACTGTCTCCTTCGGGGTACAGGCAAAGATAGCCATGTACTGATCATCGGGGCTATCCTACATCTCGCCAAACTGTCTAGCCACCCTATTAGGAAGGTAGATCTCTACCATAATGTGCTCTCAGCCCTACATGAAACTATCCTCATATGCAAAGAAAATTTGTTGTCCATCATCATACCATGGGCCTATACCCATCCATGGCCTCCAGATAAACTCTGTCATCTCATCCAAAGCCCGCCGCCAATAAGCCAAACCAACCATGCCCATATGCGTAAAGTGAATCTCTACCCCACCATACCGTCACATAGTGGGATCATCAATATCTATAATGAATGATGTCACATCTGGAAGAAAGCATTGGGATCCGCTCCCACACCCAAATGTGTAGAAGGGTAACTCTAGCCCCGAGAGCCTGGCTGTCTGGGTAAGTGAGCTCATTCAAATCTCTATACAAAGAGGCGAGCAATACTAGTCCCTAGGCAAAGCACTCTCGATGAATGCACATCCATTGCCATGCCAATCCCCAACCTAGACTAAAATATCGGTCACACTGATCAGGAGCAACAAGACCAGAAATAATGGCAGCCACAATCAATCTGTAAGTAGGAGTCATGCCTCGGTATCGCTCCAAGTCTATCTGATCATTCCAAAGGATCGTCTCATCAATGCCTATAACATCAAAGCAGGCATCCCTACCCTCCTCTAGATCGTAGATCACTCAGGCTCTGTGGATGGGTAGTTGAAGGATACACCAGACATCCTCAAGTGTAATGGTGGCCTCGCCAATTGGGAGATGGAAGGATGATGTCTGAATATGCCACCGCTCGGCTAGGGCAGTCATCATACCTAGGTGTGCCCGAATAGGAGGGACATATGCAATGTACCATAACCCGAGAATCCCAAGCTGCTCATGTAGATATATGTGCATACCCTATAGTCTCCTAAGTACCGGTCACCAGTGCTACCTCGAGTGAAGTACCTCAAGATGCTCTTGCATAAGGGAAGGTACCGGGTCAATTTCCCTAAAAGAAAATTTGCTACCTGTGTTTTATTTCTCTTTTGAAACAGCAAAAGCGACGCCTTTCTCAAAAGTGGCATAATTTGTAATGTTCCAAAATGCACCGTGCGGTAGACTTTGGCGCTCCCTTTTGACAAACTTCGTCACGTGGAGCTAGTTGTGTGCATGGCCGGGTTTGGAGCTAAAACCCTAATTCCCTAAATAGCACCGTGTGATTCTCTATGCATAAGCAGCTCTATATATGACCGCACGACCCCGGATTGGCATTTCTCATGGTGCTATGTAGTGTCACGCAGCCTAAACAAAATATAAACCCTATTTAATGCATGAATAACAAGAAAATTGAAAGTCAAATAGGAGTACATACCACGGGTCCTATGGCTACTGGTCACTGATGCACTCATACCCGCTCTGACACATGCCTGGGAAGCTAGCGTTGTGCCATCTCGACCAAGACTCAGAGCTCAAGGTGTTAATTTTTCAAAGGATTAAGATTGCAAATGTATTGAAAGTGACCCCTCAAAGTCTATTTAAGCCTAAAAATTAGGGTTTTGTTTTTACCTAATTTGACCTTCCAACTAGGGTTTTGGTCCCCCGATCACATTTTCATCCCACTGAGGGCCATTCTACATCCTTTCTGGCATTTTAATGCGTTTTTTGGTATTCTGGGGCATTCTGAGACTATTTGACACCTTATCCACTTTTTTCACGAGATCATGCAAAAAATCAAAATTTTCATCCGATCTCTCGAGGGGGTAATATCCAGCAATATCCTTCCATTGGGGCAGCAGTGGGGCATCTAAAAAAAATTGAGAAATTTTTTGAACTTTTGATTATAGTAGTTTATTCTTTGAATCAATGCAATAAATACATTGCTTCAAAGAGGGGAAAAATGTAGACATGGAAAATGTACATTTTTGGTTCGACACACTTGATCCTGATTACTAACATCATTTCCTCTGGAATCATACTCTTAGCATTTCATCATATTATGTCTCTTAATTTAATGAATCATTATTCATTAAAATAATTCTTCCTCTTCCAATGATTAAATTAATCAATTTAATTTAATTAATCTTACATCTCTATTTAATTAAATAAATCTTTTTATTTGATTAAAATCTCTAAAGTCCTCTTATTAAATTAAATAAATTAAACCTTATTTGATTTAATCTAACATATTCCTCCTTAGTTAAATAAATCAAATCATTTATTTAATTAATCATTTCCTCTCAATTTTGATTTAAATTAATTCATCTATTTGAGTCAAAATTGTCAAATCATCTAATTCTTCATTAAATTAATCAAAACGTTGATTAAGTTAATCCCTCTCACTAAAATCCTCCAGAGAATGCAACTTGCACAATAAATCAATTACTTTGATTTATTTAATTCTCTATTTTCCCTCACATGGCATCAAAAGGGAATATTCCCTCAATTTGAATTCAAAAAGGCCAAGTGGACTTGGTCCTTCCAACAAGGCATTTAAAGCCTCTTACATGTCCTTGGCCTTGAGCCAAGTGACATTAACTTCATTTCCCTTCCCTCTTCAACAAGTCATTGAAAGATTCAAATTCAAACTAATTGCATTTACTGGCACTTTGGCCAAAATGTGCACAACCATCAACCATTCACATGGTGACAAGTTGCATTCAACCATTGGATTGAAAGTTAGTCCCGCATTGCTCAAATATTGCTTTCTCTTCCAAATTGAAAGCCATAAATTGGAGACTTCTCTCCTGATTGTTCATCCACAATTTTCATGCAAAGTTACTCTCTTCACATTGAGAACTAATTTTTCCCATTTCACTCAACCATTCATCATTTTCATCAATATCATAGTTAGGTTATGCTCAAATCTCAGTGGGAGATTTGACCATTTCACAATCATCAACATTGCACTTTAAGAGTTGGGAAATGGCCAATTTCAACACTTCAATTGGCACCAATTCCTCCATGGGATCTTAAGTTTATTGGCTTAATTAGGATTTACATACTTTCCTTATATTGTTTTCTTCATTTCCTAATTCAGGCTTTAATAGATGGATTTCATGGGGATTCTCTCATGCTTGTATGTAAATCTAACCATGTTTGTTGTTCTTGTGCATTTGCAGGTTTAGGGGTTCACAAGGGGAAAAACCACAGTGGATATTAGTCCACAATATTATACCTTGTCAGAAGTATAATGAATAATAAAAAGAGAATGCCCTTGCATTCAGGAACACTACCTAGAACACACTGCTCAAAGGGAAGGCTCACTGCCTTACATATAGTAATCAGATTAAATCCATCTGATGAATTTGAACTGAGAAAATAGCTTCTGCAAAAGCTTGATTATAGTTCCAATTAGGCACACAAAACTTCTTCAAACTCTTCCACACTTTTCTTTGAATGATCTAACCTTTATTCACACTTGTAAATCACTTGTACACTTGGGAAATTATCATAGATGAGCAAAACAATCTTGTATATATATCCACTACATGAATTTGCATCCATTATTCAATCAGCCACAAAATAAAGAATAAATTACAATTGTTGGCCTTGATACACGAATAAATTTAACTGCATACCAACACAAGTTGGTCATAACATAGTGAGGACCCAAAAAAATATCTCCAAACACTCCAAACAATAAAATATTAATCCTCATGGATCTGCAACACGCTAACACCACAATGTAAGCCAAGAACACCATCTATAGAAACTGAATAACTGTAGGTACACAAATCTTCATAACTTCTAACAAACTTCATGTGCACCTCTGAAATTTTTGAACAACATACTATAAAGGTTAAAAAAAAACCCTTTGAAGCACATGTTCAGATCTTCAACACATAGAGCTTTTTAATATTCTGACCTTCTTAGCTCCACTGGCTGCCTGTACTATATTTTTTACAATTTTCTCAATCTCCTCGACATATAAAACCTTAAGTAGATTAGAATGCTAATAGTGTTTAAATCAATGGCAACAATATATTAGCAACACAACTAGAACATCCAACAATCTCCCCCTTTGGCATTGATGGTAACACATGATGTGAAAATAATACCATCAACCCAAATAACTCTTCTTCAACAATCTCCCCCTCAGATTGTGCACTTTTTTGTTTCCTTCTTCTTTCCCATTTATTCACATTACTTCTCTCCCCTTTTGACATCAATGGAAAAGGTACATATGCTCTAATTTCAATTTTGAAAACATTTGACTACTCCCCCTAAGTAGTAGTCACCACAACATCAATCTAGAATATGATATAGCAATGAATTCATGGACTGATGCAAATACATAATCTTAGTTCTGACTAGGAGGGGAAATTACCTCTAACTTTCCTTTGAGGTACTCAAAAGTACCCTTAGGAAACCACCTTGTAAATATATTTGCAATTTTCTCTTTGGTAGGCATGTACTCTAGTCTGACTTGTTTGTCACTTACTTTGTCTCTAAGGAAGTGATACTTGATGGATATATGCTTTATCTTTGAATGCAATACTAGATTCTTAGAAATGTTAATGGCACTTGAATTATCACAGAATATAGTAATGGGTTCTTCATACTCAATTTTTACATCTCTCAAAATTTTCTTCATCTATAATACTTGGGTACAACTATTTGCAGCAGCAATGTACTATGCCTCAACAATAGATAATGAAACTAAGTTTTTCTTTTTTCTTAACCAAGATACCAGCTTCTTACCTAAGAAGAATGCACCACCATTGGTAATCTTTCTGTCATCTACATCTCCTCCCCAATCAAAATCAGTAAAAGCACTTAGAGTCAGATCATCATTCTTAGGATACTAAAGACCAACATCAACTATCCCTTTTAGATATCTAAATATTATTTTCATAGAATTCACGTGGGACTCTTTAGAATCAGCTTGAAATCTAGGAACCATGCACACAACATTCATTATATCTGGCCTTGTTTGAGTCAAGTAGAGAAATCCACCAATCATCGACCTATACCTTGTTTGATTTGCTTTAGGGGATTCATCATTTTGTGTGGGTTTACATCCTGTCACCATAGGTGTACCAACACACTTTTCTTCTTCCATGCCAAAATTTTTCAGTAACTCTTTTACATATTAAGACTGAGATATAGAGATCCCATCTTCTAACTGAGTGATTTGCAATCCTAAAAATAATTGGAGCTCTCTAATCAGTGCCATTTCAAATTGACTTTTCATTTCATCAGCATACTTCATACACAAATCATCATCTCCTTCAAAGATAATATCATCAAAAAAGACTTGAATGATTAATTTTTTATTCTCATCCAACTTGAAATACAAATTGTTGTTAGCAATACCTTTATTGAATCCAAGCTTCAATAAATATTTCTCCAATCTAGCATACCAAGATCTAGCAGCTTGCTTTCGTCCATACAAAGCTTTCTTCAATCGGCATACAATTTCCTTTACATCAGTCAACTGAAATCCATTTGGTTGTTCAACATAAAATTCTTCTTCTAGTTCACCATTTAGAAATGTTGACTTCACATCCATCTAATAAACTTTCTATTTCTTGAATGTAGCATAAGAAAGAAGTAGTCTAGTAGCCTCAATTCTAGCAACAAGAGAAAAATTTTCTTTAAAATCAATACCTTCCCTCTATGAGTAACCTTTGCAAACCAATCGAGCTTTGTTTCTAACCACATCACCTTGTTCATTCACCTTATTCCATAACACCCACTTGGTTCCAATCACATTTTTGTTCTGAGATCTAAGAATGAGATCCCATGTATTATTCTTTTGTATCTGCAATAGTTCTTCTTTCATGGCTTCCATCCAATATTCATCATTGCATGCTTCACTTATATTTCTAGGTTTAGCTTTAGAAATTAGACAACATTCTTCTTGAATTATTCTTCTAGTTTGCACACCTTTGGTTTTGTCTCCAGTGATCTGACTATCAGAATGATTTCTTCTCACATACTTAGGAGTTTTGAAGATTTATCTTACCTCTTGTTCTTGTGATCTTTCTTATGCACTTTTTCTTGCTTTTGCTTCTTGATTCTCTTGATTCACCAAAACAATATGAAGTTGATTCTATGTCTGAGCATAATTTTTAGTATCATCATGTTCATCATCTAAATCATAATCATTGACTCTGAATGATCTACCAATATCTTCATCAACATTAACATTTGCACTTTCAACCAATTTCTTCAACCTTTTATTAAAGTACCGGTAAGCTTTTCATTTAGTAGAGTATCCTAGGAAGATTCCTTCATCACTTCTAGCATCAAGCTTTCCTATATCATAATCGTTCTTAATATAGAATTTGCTTCCAAATTTTTTGAAATATTTGATAGTAGGCTTATAACCATAGCTCAAAAGGTGCCTTATCAAAATTACTATTGACATTCACCCCAATAATAGTATATAGAATAGTACTTACAACTTCTCTTCACTAGAAATGAGGAACATTTTCTTCCAACATCATGGTTCTAGCAGTGTCTAGAATGGTTATGTTCTTTCTTTCAATAACTCCATTTTGTTGAGGGGTCTAGGGAGCAGATAACTTTCTTTGAATTCCATGATCTTCACAAAAAGAATTGAATTCCCATGAAGTAAATTCACCACCTATGTTTGACCTTAGACATTTGATCTTTTGACCTGTCTCATTCTTTGCCATAGCCTTAAAAATTTTGAACTTTTCTAATGGTTGATTTTTTTTCTCAAGAAAGTGGCCCATATCATTCTAGAATACTCCTCAATGAGTAACATAAAGTACTTTTCACCTTGTAGTCTTCTGATTCTAGAAGGACCACATAGATCAGTATGTATCAAATCCAGTACTCCATTAGAGGTGTACATTTTCTCCTGAAGGAATTTATTGTTTGCTTTCTCATCTAAAATTCCTTGCACATAATGTTAATAGGCTTCACTAACCTAGGTAAATATCTGACTACTTGAGTAGAACTTATCTTGATATTGTTATCAAATTTCACATGACATAACCTCCTATGCCATAACCAACTTACATCAATTTGAGCAATCAAACAACTTTGACTGGCAGTACTTAAATGAAACATATTACCTTTTATCTTTGTTCCTAAAGTAATTATATTCCCTGAACTTCCTGTTATGTTGCACTTACCATTCTTGAATTGTAGATTGTATCCTTTATCTACCATTTTTCCAACACTCAAAAAGTTATGCTTTACGCCTTATACATAAAGAACATTATCAATATTGTGCTTACCACCAAAAGAAATAGTGTCTCTACTACGAATCACACCATAAGTTTTGTCACTAAACCTTACTACACCACCATCATAGTTTTCCACGTGTACAAATATTTTTTATCACCAGTCATATGATGTGAACATCCACTGTCAATTACCCACTCATATTTCTCTTCAACTTTGGTTGCAAGAGCTTTCTCAACATTTACATTACTAGCAGATTCAGTGGACACCTAACCATTTTCTTTGATAGCAATAAATACCCATGCATCTTCATTTCTAGTTTCTTTATCAAATTCTTCATTAGCTACACCTTCTTCAGCATTAAATCACTTTATTTGAAATCTAGTATTCTTAGGCTTATATTTTGAAACTCTTTTAGGACATTTACAAGAAAAATGACCTATCTTACTAAAAGAAAAGTATTTAAGAGGTAACTTTCCTTTGTACTTGCCATGATCTCTTGATTCTCTTTTCACAATCAATGCTTCTAGTTCTTCCAATTCCCTTTCTTCATCTTCAATCCACTTGATCTCATCTTCATATCTGGATGTTCTCTGGGAACTCTCTCCTGAATCATATTTCTTTTTCCCAGATATGGTGGCCTTGAAAGTAGATTCAGTCTCAGGAGAAGACTCACCAAGTTAAATTCATTCAAATGCAGAAAATTTTCCAATCAACATGTATTTTGTAATATTTTTCATTGTTCTGAGTTCATCAATAGCATGGGCTTTTTTCTTGTAGGAAGGGGGCACAGATCTAAGTATCTTAACCATAATTTTATTATCATTCATAGTTCCACTGACACATCTAATGTCCATTACCAATTCATTTATCTTATGCAAGAAGGAAAAGATGTTCTCATCTTCACTCATCTTCAATATCTCCCAGTTGCCTTTTAGACTTTGTAGCTTAACACTTTTCACTAGTGCATCTCCTTCATACAATGTTTCTATCTTTTTCCAAATCTGGTATGCAGTCTTCAATCCCACCACATTTGTCTTTTCTGAATCTGTCAAATCACTCACCAGTGTTTCTACTAACCTAGTATTAATTTTTGCTTGCTTGATCTCATCTTCAAAGGAGGGACCTTTCTAAGGAATATTATATGCAATTTGTGTAATCTTCCAGAAAGGTTCACCAATGCACCTCAAATGACATTCCATCTTGACTTTCCATAGAGATTACTTTGTCCGATTGAATCTAGGCCTATCCTTCTTAAATGATGCCATCTCGGATCACCTCAAGTTATTAAGCTTCTTTCAAAGGAACTAGCTCTGATACCAATTGTTGGAAAAACAAGGGTAGAAAACTAAGAGGGGGGCTGAATAAGTTATTACCAAAATCAAACTTATACAACATTAACCAATCCTTATATCATAAATCTAATAATTAACAGTGAAAGAATAAGAACAACACATCAGAGACACATGAACACCAAGATTTTATAAGTGGAAACCCTATTAGGGAAAAAACCATGGTGGATGTTAGTCCACAAGATTATACCTTATTAGAAGTATAATGAAGAATAAAAAGAGAATGCACTTGCATTCAAGAAAACTGCCTAGAGAACACTACTCAAAGGGAAGGCTCATTTCCTTACTTATAGTAATCAAATTAAATCCATCTGACAAATTTGAACTGAGAAAATAGCTTTTGTATAAGCCTGATTACAGTTCCAGTTAGGTACACAAAAATTCTTCAAACTCTTCCACACTCTGCTTTGAATGATCTAACCTTTATTCGCACTCATACATCACTTGTACACTTGAGAACTTGTCATAAATGAGGAAAAAAATCTTGTATATATATCTGCTACATGAATTTGCATCCACTATTCAGTCGGCCATAAATAAAGAATAAATTACAATTTGCGGCCTTGATACATGAATAAATTTGAATGCGTACCAACACAAGTGGGTCATAAAATAGTGAGGACCCAAACAAACATCTCCAAACACTCCAAACAATAAAATATTAATCCTCATGGATCCACAACACGCTAACACCACAATGTCGGACAAGAACACCATCTATAGAAATTGAATAACTGTAGGTACAGAGATCTTCATAACTTCCACAAAACCTCATGTGCACCTCTTAAAATTTTGGAAAACATACTAGAAAGGTTCAACAAGAAACCTTTTGAAGCGCACATTCAGATATTCAACACATAGAGCTTTCCAAGACTCTGTCCTTCTCAACTCCACTAGCTGCTTGTACTATATTTTTAAAAAATTTCTCAATGTCCTCGACATATACAGCCTTAAGAAGATTAGAATTCTAATAGTGTTGACATCAATGAAAAAAATATATCAGAAACACAAACACAACATCCAACAATCTCCCCCTTTGGCATTGATAGCAACAAATGATGTGAAAAATAATATCATCAACCCAACTAACTCTTCTTCAACAATCTCCCCCTGAGATTGTGCACTTTTTTGTTTCCTTCTTCTTTTTAATTTTTTCACATTGCTTCTCTCCCCCTTTGACATCAATGGAAAACCCACATATGCTCTTATTTCAATTTTGAAAATATATGACTACTCCCCCTAAGTAGCACTTATCAAAACATCAATCCAGAATATGATATAGCAATGAATTCACGGACTCGTGCAAATACCTACATCTTAGTTATGATTAGGAGGGGAAATTACCCCTAACTTTCCTCTGAGGTACTCAAAAGTATCCTTAGGCAACGTCTTTGTAAAGATATCTACAATTTTCTCATTGGTAGGTATGTACTCCAATTTGACTTCTTTATCACTTACATTGTCTCTCAAGATGTGATACTTGATGGATATATGCTTTGTATTTTAATGCAATACTAGATTCTTAGAAATGTTGATGGTACTTGAATTGTCACATAATATAGAAATGGGTTCTTCATACTCAATTCTGACATCTATCAACATTTGCTTCATCCATAATACTTGGGTACAACTGTCTACAACATCAATGTACTCTGACTCAAAAGTAGATAATGATAATGAGTTTTTCTTTTTGCTTAACCAAGATACTAGCTTCTTACCTAAGAAGAATGCACCACCACTAGTACTCTTCCTGTCATCTACATCTCCTGCCCAATCAGCATCAGTAAAATCACTTAGAGTAAGATCATCATTCTTAGGATACCAAAGACCAAGATCAACTATCCCTTTCAGATATCTAAATATTATTTTCACAACAGTCACATGAGACTCTTTACGATCATCTCGAAATCTAGCAACCATGCACACAACATTCATTATATTTGGCCTTGTTTGAGTCAAGTAGAGAAATCCACCAATCATCGACCTATACCTTGTTTGATTTGCTTTAGGGTATTCATCATTTTGTGTGAGTTTACATCTAGTCACCATAGGTGTACCAACAAGATTTTCTTCTTCCATGCCAAACTTTTTCAATAACTCTTTTACATATTTGGACTAATATATAAAGATCACATCTTCTAACTGAGTGATTTTCTATCCTAAAAATAATTTCAGCTCTCGAATCGTTGACATTTCAAATTGACTTTTCATTTCATTAGCATACTTCCTACACAAATCATCATCTCCTTCAAAGATAATATCATCAAAAAAGACTTGAATGATTAATTCTTTATTCTCATCCAACTGGAAATACACATTGTTGTCAGCGGTACCTTTACTGAATCCAAGCTTCAATAAATATTTTTCCAATCTAGCATACCAAGCTCGAGGAGCTTTCTTTAGTCCATACAGAGCTTTCTTCAATCAGAATACCATGTCCTTTTCATTATTCAACTGAAATCCATCTGGTTGTTCAACATAAACTTCTTCTTCTAGTTCACCCTTCAGAAATGTTGACTCCACATCCATTTGATAAAATTTGTACTTCTTGAAATTAGCATAAGGTAGAAGTAGTCTAGCAGCCTCAAATCTAGCAACAAGAGGAAAAGTTTCCTCAAAATCAATACCTTCCATATGTGAGTAACCTTTGCAAATCAATCTTTCTTTGTTTCTAATCACATCATCTTGTTCATTTAGCTTATTTCGGAACACCCACTTGGTTCCAATCACATTTTTTTTTGAGGTCTACAAACAAGATCCCATGTATTATTCTTTTGTATCTGCAATATTTCTTCTTTCATGGCTTCCATCTAATGTTCATCCTTGCATGCTTCACTTATATTTATAGGTTCAGCTTTAGAAATTAGACAATATTCTTCTAGAATTCTTCTTCTAGTTTGCACACCTTTGGTTTTGTCTCCTATGATCTGAGTATTAGAATGATTTCTTCTCGCATACTTGGAATTTTGTTGTTTCTCTTACCTCTTGTTCTTGTGATCTTTCTTCTGCACTTTTTCTTGCTTCTCCTTCTTGATTTCCTTGATTCACTGGAACAATTTGAAGTTGATTCTATGTCTGAGCATCATTTTCAGCATCATCATGTTGATCATTTGAATCATAATCACTGACTCTAGATGATCTACCAATATCTTCATCAACCTTAACATTTCAACTTTCAACCACTTTATTCATCCTTTTATTAAAGCACTGGTAAGCTTTTCTTTTAGTAGAGTATCCTAAGAATATTCCTCCATCACTTATAGCATCAACCTTGCATGTATCATCATCTCTCTTGATGTAGCATTTGCTTCCAAATTTTTTGAAGTATTTGACAATAGGCTTATAACAAAACCATAGCTCAAAAGGTGTCTTACCAGAATTATTGGTGACATTCACCCTGTTAATAGTATACACAATAGTACTTATAGCTTCTCTTCAATAGAAATGAGGAACATTTGCTTATAGCATCATGGTTCTAGCATTGTCTAGAACGGTTATGTTCTTTCTTTCAAAAACTCCATTCTTTTGAGGGGTCCGGGGATCATATAGCTTTCTTTGAATTACATGCTCTTCACAAAAATAATTGAATTCTGATGAAGTAAATTCACCACCTCTGTCTGACCTTGGACAATTTATCTTTTGACTTGTCTCATTCTCTACCATAGCTTTCAATTTTTTGAATTTTTCTAATGCTTCATGTTTTTTTCTTGAGAAAGTGACCCATATAATTCTAGAATAATCATCAATGAGTAACATAAAGTACATTTCACCTTGTAGGCTTCTGATTCTAGAAGGACCACATAGATCAGTATGTATCAAATCTAGTACTCCATTAGAGTTGTATTGTTTTCTCCAGAAGGAATTTCTTATTTTGTTTCCCCTTTGATATTCCTTGTACATAGTGTTAGTAGGCTTCATTAACTTAGGTAAATCTCTGACTTCTTGAGTAAAAATTATCTTTATATGGTTATCAAATTTCACATGACATAACCTCCTATGCCATAACTAGCTTACACCAATTTGAGAAATCAAACAACTTTGACTAGCAATACTTAAATGAAAGATATTACCTTTTGTCTTTGTTCTTGAAGCAATTATATTCACCGAACTTCCTGTTATTTTGCACTTACCATTCTTGAACTGTAGATAGTAGCCTTTGTCTACCATTTTTCCAACACTCAACATGTTATGCTTTAGAACTTCTACATAAAGAACATTGTCAATATTGTGCTTACCACCAAAAGAAATAGTGCCTCTACCATGAATCACATCATAATTTTTATCACTGAACCTCACTACACCACCATCATAGTTTTCCAAGCTTACAATTTTTTTTATCACTAGTCATATGATGTGAGCATCCGCTATCAATTACCACTCATCTTTCTCTTCAACTTTGGTTGCAATAGCTTTCTCAAAATTTACATTACTAGCAGATTCAATGGACACCTGACCATTTTCTTTGATAGAAATAAATACCCATTCATCTTCTTTTCTAGTTTCTTTATCAAATTCTTCATTAGTTACACCTTCTTCAACATAATAGCACTTTCTTTGAAGAAAAATGACCTATCTTACTGCAAGAAAAGAATTTAATAGGTAACTTTCATTTATACTTACCATGACCTCTTGATTTTATTTTCACAATCAATGCGTTCAGTTCTTCCAATTCCCTTTCTTCATCTTCAATCTGCTTCATCTCATCTTCATATCTAGATGTTCTCTGGGAACTCTCTCTTGAATCATATCTCTTTTTCCTAGATATGATGGCCTTGAAAGTAGATTCAGTCTTAGGAGGAGACTCACCAAATTCACTTAATTCAAATGCAACAAGTTTTTCAATCGACATGTCTTTTGTAATATTTGTCACTGTTCTAAGTTCATCAATAGCATGAGATTTTGTCTAGTAGGAAGGGGGCACAAATCTAAGTATCTTAGCCACAATTTAATCATCATTCATAGTTCCACCGAAACATCTAATGTCTATCACTAATTCATTTACTTATGTGATAAGGAAAAAATGTTCTCATCTTCACTTATCTTCACTCATCTTCAAGCTCTCCCATTTTCCTTGTAGAATTTGTAGTTTAGCACTTTTCACTAGTTAATCTCCTTCATACAATGTTTCCAGATTTTTCCAAATATGCTATGCAGTCTTCAATCTCACCACATTTGTCATTTCTAAATCTGTCAAATCACTCACCAGTGTTTCTATGGACCTGGTATTAATTTTTTCTTGCTTGATCTCATCTTCAAAGGAGGGACCATTATGAGGAATATTATATGAAATTTGTGTCATCTTCCATAAAGGTTCACCAATGCACCTCAAATAAAATTCCATCTTGACTTTCCATAGAGAGTAGTTTTTACCATGAAATCTAGGACTATCCCTCTTAAATGATGCCATCTTGGATCACCTCAAGTTTTTAAGCTTCTTTCAAAGGAACTAGCTCTAATACCAATTGTTGGAAAAACAAGGATAGTCAATGGAGAGGGGTGGGTGAATCATTTGTTATCAAAATCAAACTTATACAACATTAACCAATCCTTATATCACAAATCTGATAATTAACAATTCAAGCATAAGAACAACATATCAGAGACACATTAACACTAAGATTTTATACGTGGAAACCCTGTTAAGGCAAAAACCATGGTGGATGTTAGTCCATAAGATTATAATTGTTAGAAGTATAATGAAGAATAAAAAGAGAATGAACTTGCATTTAGGCACACTACCTAGAGCATACTACTCAAAGGGAAGGCTCATTTCCATACATATAATAATTAGATTAAATCCATCTAACGAATTTGAATTGAGAAAATAGCTTCTGCAAAAGCCTGATTATAGTTCTAGTTAGGCACAAAAAACTTCTTCAAACTCTTCCACACTCTGCTCTGAATCATCTGACCTTTATTCAAACTTGTACATCACTTGTACACTTGAGAACTTGTCATAAATGAGGAAAAAAATATTTTATATATATCCGCTAAACGAATTTCGATCCACGATTAAGTCGGCCATAAATAAAGAATAAATTACAATTGTCGGCCTTGATACATGAATAAATTTCAATATGTACCAACACAAGTTAGTCATAACATAGTGAGGACCCAAAAAGACATCTGCAAACATGCCAAACAATAAAATATTAATCCTCATGGATCCACAACCTGCTAACACCACAATGTCGGCCAAGAAGACCATCTATAGAAACTAAATAACTGTAGTTACACAGATCTTCAGAACTTCCACAAAAATTCATGTGCAACTCTGAAACTTTCAGACAAAATACTATAAAGGTTCAACAAGAAACCCTTTGAAGCACACCTTTAGATCTTCAACACGTAGAGATTTCTAACATTCTGACCTTCTTAGCTCCACTGGCTGCTTGTACTATATTTTTTACAATTTTGTCAATCTCCTCGACATATACAACCTTAAGAAGATTAGAATGCTAATAGTGTTGACATCAATGAAAACAATATATCAGGAACACAACCACCAAATCCAACAATCTCCCCCTTTGGAATTGATGGCAACACATGATGTGAAAAATAATACCATCAACCCAACTAACTCTTCTTCAACAATCTCCCCTAAGATTATGCACTTTTTTGTTTCCTTCTTCTTTCCCATTTTTTCACATTGCTTCTCTCCCCATTTGACATCAATGGAAAAGGTACATATGCTCTGATTTCAATTTTGAAAACATCTAACTACACCCCCTAAGTAAGAGTCAGCACAACATCAATCTAGAATATGATATAGCAATGAATTCACAAACTGATGCAAATACCTACATCTTAGTTCTGATTAGGAGGGGAAATTACCCCTAACTTTCCTCTGAGGTACTCAAAAGTATCCTTAGGAAATTGCTTTGTAAAGATATCTGCAATTTTCTCTTTGGTAGGTATGTACTCTAGTGTGATTTCTTTGTCAATTACATTATCTCTCAAGATGTGATACTTGATGGATATATGCTTTGTCTTTCAATACAATACTGGATTCTTAGAAATTGTAATGGCACTTGAATTTTCATAGAATATAGAAATGGGTTCTTCATACTCAATTCTGACATCTATCAACATTTGCTTCATCCATAATACTTGGGTACAACTGTCTGCAGCAACAATGTACTCTGCCTCAACAGTAGATAATGAAACTGAGGTTTTATTTTTGCTTACCCAAGATACCAACTTCTTACCTAAGAATAATGCACCACCACTCGTACTCTTCTTGTCATCTACATCTCCTACCCAATCAACATCAGTAAAATCACTTAGAGTAAGATCATCATTCTTAGGATACCAAAGACCAATATTAGCTATCCCTTTCAGATGACTGAATATTATTTTCACAGTAGTCACATCATACTCTTTAGAATTTGCTTGAAATATAGCAACCATGCACACAACATTCATTATATCAAGCCTTGTTTGAGTCAAGTAGAGAAATCCACCAATCATCGACCTATACCTTGTTTGATTTGCTTTAGGGGATTCATCATTTTGTGTGAGTTTACATCCAGAAACCATAGGTGTACCAATAGGATTTTCTTCTTCCATGCCAAATTTTTTGAGTAATTCTTTTACATATTTGGACTCAGATATAAAGATCCCATCTTCTAACTGAGTGATTTGCAATCCTAAAAATAATTGGAGCTCTCTAATCAGTTCCATTTCAAATTGAATTTTCATTTCATCAACATACTTCATACACAAATCATCATCTCCGTCAAAGATAATATCATCAAAAAAGACTTGAATGATTAATTTTTTATTCTCATCCAACTTGAAATACAAATTGTTGTTACCAATACCTTTACTGAATCCAAGCTTCAATAAATATTTCTCCAATCTAGCATACCAAGCTCTAGGAGCTTTGCTTTAGTCCATACAGAGCTTTCTTCAATTTATAGACCATGTCCTTTTCATTAGTTAACTGAAATCCATCTAGTTGTTCAACATAAACTTCTTCTTCTAGTTCACCCTTTAGAAATGTTGACTTCACATCCATCTGATAAAATTTGTAGTTCTTGAAAGTAGCATTAGATAGAAGTAGTCTAGCAGCCTCAATTCTAGCAACAAGAGAAAACGTTTCTTCAAAATCAATACCTTCCATCTATGAGTAACCTTTGTAAACCAATGTTTCTTTGTTTCTAACCACATCACCTTTTTCGTTCAGCTTATTCTGGAACACCCACGTGGTTCCAATCACTTTTTTTTTTTGAGGTCTAGGAAAAAGATCCCAGGTATTATTCTTCTGTATCTACAATAGTTCTTCTTTCATGGCTTCCATCCAATGTTCATCCTCCCGTGATTCACTTATTTTTCTAGGTTCATGTTTAGAAATTAGACAATATTCTTCTAGAATTCTTCTTCTAGTTTGCACACCTCTAGTGTTTTCTGCTATGATCTGACTATCAGAATGATTTATTCTCACATACTTGGAATTTTCATGTTTTATCTTACCTCTTGTTCTTGTGATCTTTCTTTTGCACTTTTTCTTGCTTCTCCTTCTTGGTTTCCTTGATTCACCAAAAAAATCTAAAGTTGATTCTATATCTGAGCATCATTGTCAGCATCATCATGTTGATCATTTGAGTCATAATCACTGGCTCTAGATGATCTACCAATATCTTCATCAACCTTAACATTTGCACTTTCAACCACTTTCTTCAACCTTTTATTAAAACACCGATAAGATTTTCCTTTAGTAGAGTATCCTAGGAAGATTCCTTCATCACTTCGAGCATGAAGCTTGCCTATATCATCATCTCTCTTGATGTAGGATTTGCTTCCAAAAAATTTGAAGTATTTGACAGTAGGCTTATAACTAAACCATAGCTGAAAAGGTGTCTTACCAAAATTATTTTTGACATTCACCCTCTTAATAGTATACATAGCAGTACTTACAACTTCTCTCTAGTAGAAATGAGGAACATTTGCTTCCAGCATCATGGTTCTAGTAGTGTCTAGAATGATTTTTTTCTTTCTTTCAACAACTCCATTTTGTTGAGGGGTCTGGGGAGCAGAGAGTTGTCTTTGAATTCTATGCTCTTTAGAAAAAGAATTGAATTCCCATGAAGTAAATTCACCACCTCTGTTTGACCTTAGAAATTTGATCTTTTGACTTGTCTCATTCTCTACCATAGCTTTGAATTTTTTGAAATTTTCTAATGCTTCATGTTTTTCTCTCAAGAAAGCAACCCATATCATTCTAAAATAATCATCAATGAGTAACATAAAATACCTTTCACCTTGTAGGCTTTTGATTTTGGAAGGACCACATAGATCAGTATGTATCAAATCTCATACTCCATTAGAGCTGTATTGTTTGCTCCAGAAGGAATTTCTTGTTTGCTTTCCCATCTGACATTCCTTACACATAATTTTAGTAGGCTTCACTAACTTAGGTAAATATTTGATTGCTTGAGTAGAACTTATCTTGACAATGTTATCAAATTTCACATGACATAACCTCCTATTCCATAACTAGCTTACATCAATTTGAGCAATCAAACAACTTTGACTAGCAGTACTTAAATGAAAGATATTACCTTTTGTCTTTGCTCCTGAAGAAATTATATTCCCTGAACTTCCTATTATTCTGCACTTACCATTCTTGAATTGCAGATTGTATCCTTTGTCTACCATTTGTCCAACACTCAACAAGTTATTCTTTAGAATTTCTACGTAAAGAACATTATCATTATTGTGCTTACCACCAAAATAAATAGTGTCTTTGTCATGAATCAGACCAAAAGTGTTGTGACTGAACCTCACTACACCACCATCATAGTTTTCCAAGCTTACAAATTTTATTTTTTGACCATTCATATGATGTGAGCATCCACTGCCAATTACCCACTCATCTTTCTCTTCAACTTTGGTTGCAAGAGCTTTCTCAACATTTACATTACTAGCAAATTCAGTGGACACTTGACCATTTTATTTGATAGCAATAAATACCTATTCATCTTCATTTCCAATTTCTTTATTAGATTCTTCATCAGTTAGACCTTCTTTAGCATAATAGCACTTTCTTTGAAATCTAGTATTCTTAGGCTTATATAGAATTGTTGTTTTAATATGGTGGCAACCACGTCCCTTTTACTAATTTTCATTGGAGTATTTGGAAGGTTTTTGATTGTAATTATTGGCTTCTATAGAACAATGCTTCGATCTTGCACTTACATTGCGAACCTTGATGCCTATGATGTATCCTTTTCCACCTACATTTCTAAACATGGTGCCTCCATTGCGAAAAACCATATATGTGAGCCTGATAGTTATGCTTGCATCTCTCCATGATTCATTTTTTAATTATGCTAATAGTTTTGGATTGTAGGGTTTCTTTTTCAAATTATTACGTTTCTTTGCATTATTATTTATGTTTCTAACTTTCTCTATTTGAGTTTTTGCTAATAATATGTTCTTTGTTTACAACTACAATATCAGATTAAAGAAAACATAAAAATTTACCCACAACTTTTTAAAAAATAAATTAGGTTAATCAAGTTCCATAGTAAAAATCTCACACTTCATTTTGGTTATTAAAATTAATCGTTAACGTCAAAGAACTCACACTTTCAAACAAATTTTATCAATATTTGCATTTTTTTTTTATCAAGTCCCTATTTTTATTGTGCTTGCATAGAAAATAATAGTGATTTTGTGTCGACATGCAATTCTTGTGCTCTACATTTATAAATTTTAAACAGAGCCTATGCAGCACCTCACCATGCCTTTGTTTCAAAGAGAAGTGCTTCTACTTCAAAGAAGAGGGTTTTCTATATTTAGGAATTTTTGACATTTTTCGCTTTTAATAGTTAAATAACTGGAAAAATCACATTAAATCATCCTAATCTACCAGGTTGCATTTGGCGAATAGTTAAAATTTCTATTAACTTGGTAGAATTTTGCAAATTTATTTTTTATTCTTAAGCACAGTTATTTTTGTTGATGTGCCTTTGTTGATGTGCCTGAGTAGAGACTTCCTACACCTACAGTCTAACCTTCTATGCTTATGTCCTAACAAATCATACTTATTTTAGGTATACATTTTGATCGCTAGTTTCCTACACTTTTCATTTTTTTCCTACAAAATTGTGCCTGTATTTTATTTTTAGATTTTTGGGTTTTTAGCTAGCTTGCTAGACTAACAAGTGGTGTAGTTGTTGAAATTGACCAAGACCGGGCTAATAAAACTACCAATCTATGGTTTTGTAGGAGGTTTGTAGAATATTTTATTTTTCCACTAAATTAGGCACTAAAAGTAGAGTAGTGGGTAAATAAACTTGTTATGTGTTGTTTTTGGAAGGGAGTAATGGATGTATACTTCCCCCATGCACTTCAAGTGATATTGGGGATCAAAAATATTTGTACTTCATTTTGTTTCATTTTCCAAGTAGACAAGGTGTGATAATTTTGTGAGTATACCCTCCCCTTGCACTTCATGTGATCTTGGGGATTAAAAACACCTAGCATACCTTTCCCTTTAGGAGGTATTCCTATGGATTTCATCACCTTATGGGACAGCCTCAACCACATGTTATCAGTTGGGTATAAGTATGGAAGAATCAAATTCATACCCCAATCTAGTCACATCATGTTTCACAAAGCTCTAAAGCTTAGGATGATTCCAATCTAGGAGTGAAGGGTTGGTTTGTGCATTCCTAATGAAAGTTCCCAGCCCATTTTTGTGAGGGGATAGTGTTCATGGTTGTTCCTCACATGCCCTCCTATTATTTAGAGGATGTCATAGAAAAATATTCTATCACATAGTTTAAGGCCATCGAATGTAGCTAGTGTAGTGCAAGGGATGTGGATTGTACCCTGAATTTACTAACCATGTACTCCATTAGGTTGAGAGAGAAATATTTAGGTTGGCTTGAAAGTCTCCCATGGTTTCCATTGACGACCCTATTTCAATAAATCTCTACATATCATCCTTTGTGAGAAAGGGTTCTCCACCCAAGTATCAAGGAGTATTAACCCAAACTTACTTCGGTGGTGGGACTACACTATTATATAAACCCACTTGACTAATTTAGGTTTGTAAAAAAGTGTTAGGAGTGTCTTCTTGTGCAAAGCAAGTGTAATATGAATCAACCATAGGATTGAGGATTGACCATACCCTTTAGAATTTTTAAACTATACCATTGTTTTTATTGTTTGCTAAATCTCTTCCCAAATACATCGAGACTCCAGATCTATGCCTAGGACTAATAAACCTATGCCTAAATAAAAAATTCTAGAACCTACACTTTGGAAAACTATGCCTCCACTTTTTCACACTAATATTGTCATATTGTGCCTCTATCATAAATACTTGTACTTATGTCCTTTGCAAAATTATGCCTTTTTTGGCTCTATCTAAAAATCTACACCTTCATTTGGCTTGAGAACGTGAGTCTTCTAATAGTGACCTCATAGGGTTCCTTGACTAGTCTGACATATTCTTCAATTCAACTATCTTCTAACCATCATTAAACCTACCATTTTACACCTCATCATTTTACCTAGATCTTGTCATTTTCATCTTTCCATAATCCCCTAATTTGACCATAATACCCCATTTTTTAGACATCCCACCCTCATCATTTAGACTTGGGGTAAACCCTTAGAATCTTCCATCATTAGCTTCTCCATCATTTCATCACCTTCATTATTTAAATCACCAAATTTCTATCTTTTGACCACCATAATCACCCTATCATCCTTGGACTTAGCATTAGAATTTATTCCTTCCAATCATTCTATCATATTGGTTATCTCATTAGTCACCTTGTGTCACCTTGTGTCACCATTATCCCATATTACGTTTATAAACACATCCTTGTCATCCAATTTATCTATTTATCCCTTGGGGAAAACCTTAGTCACCCTTTCAAATCTTGTAATATCATCTAATCATCATAGCCATAAATCATCCCCTTATCATCCAAGTAATTTCATTAACCTCAACCATGATAACCCTCATGTAATCCAACCATTACCCTTGCAAATAATTTTTTTTTGTTAGGGTTTAAACTAGATCCTTAATCATCTCACTAATCTAGGGGTAGCTAAAGAACTTACCTATCTTAACTTGCATCCTTGGTTCTAACCAAGGATGCAAGTTAAGATAGGTAAGTTATTTATTGTCACCAAAAATTATATACCTTTGAAGAAAAGGACAATTTTGTGCCTAATTTGGTCCTACTTTAGGTACCCTTGCATTAATCACACTCCTAAAATAACATTTATAGGCCCATAAGACTCATTATTTTTGACTGAGGCCTATTTTACCTAGGGAACCATACAAGTCCCAACAAAAAACACCAAAATAGCTCAAAATTCAAAGATTCCACCTCAAAAACCCCTACTGGGACTAGGTCACCCAAGGTGATGACCTAGTCCTTTTTAGGGTTATTTGCATTTTTGATTGGGAAAATGTCCAACTTGCTAAAAATTCCCAGTGGGTGTTAGCCTCTTAGGTAAAAATAATCAACAATTAGGTATTGTTGCTTATAAATACTTGTTTTTAGGTCATTTCCACAAATTTTTGGTCATTTTTCACAAGAAATCTCAAGAATCAAGTATTGAACATCTTCCACAAGAAGATTCATCTCTCTTTCTACAATAAAGTTTAAGCTTAGGGAAGAAAACTAAGGTTTTTGTAGGTCTTCAAGCTCACTTATCACTCCATATCTCACATTGCAAAGGATTGATCATGAATGCCTATGGAGAATCATGGAGAAATCTAGGTTGAGGAGGTGCAACTAGCCACCAAATCACACCTAAAGACTTGTTTTTAGAGTGATTCCATCTTCCATTTTCTCTCTATCTTCATATTTAAGGTGATTTTACATATTCAATCTTGGATTTTAGTGAAGAAGCAGAGTGCAGACTATAGACCTCTGATTCCACTTTCAGTTTTCCTGAAAAGTTGAAAGGGAATAGGTCACCAATAGTGGTGATCTAGTCCCACTATAGGTTTTTGTCAAATATTTTGGTAGATTTGAGTACCCAGTTGGTTGGAACGGAGCCCAAAGTAGTTTACTAGAACTAGGACTGGGTCACCTAGCTTGGCATAAGTGTCCCAGTGGGCATAAAAGTTAGAATTTTTAGATTTCCAGAGGCTTCTACAATCTCCACTTTGGTCTCCATCAGTTTGTAGGTGCACTTGTCTGATTTGTTCTATTATTTTACCTTGTATAGTCTTTATTTCATCCTTTTGCATAACATTATGTGTTTTCAAACAATGTCGATTCCATTAGTTTGCATGCAATAATTAGTTTCATTCATCATATTATAGCTCATTTAGCATACTTCATATAAGCATTTCATTCATATTTAATCCTAATATTGAATGAATCTCAAGATTTATGTTCCCAAAGCGAAATCCCCTTTCTTCTAGGTGAAAACCCTAGAAAGCTTTGGGGACCCATCCCTTTAACCCAAACATAAATTTTGTGGTTCAGTTTGGTGAACTTTCATTTAGAAACATCTTACTTCTGATTTAGCCTACATTTGCATCCTAGGAATTTCTTTTTCTTAACATTGCATTGTATGTTGCATTGTTTAAAATGGTATCCTAGGGTTTCATAATGTGCATTAGTGAAAAAAGCTTATTTTTGCATTTATTTCCTTGCATAATAGAGAAATTTTGCATATAACATATAGATCTAGACTTTATAGTCCATAATACAACATTTATCATAAAAAAAACCAAAGAAAAAGTAAAAAATATCCCTACTGGGACTAAGTCGCCACCTTGGGTGACCTAGTCCCAATACTCATTTTATATCAGTAATTTTTGCTTTTAGTTGCCAGTTTCTAAAATTTTTGTTTGTTTCAATTTATGATCTGTATACATTCAATTACTTTTTTTTATATGGTAATGATTAGTTTAAACATATTTTGTTTTGATGACTTTTATGAATAGCATTAGATCTTTACAAGTTTCATTTTCAGCATTAGTTCCTAGTTATTTTAAAGCAAATTCATTGGAACATGAACAAAAAACCATAGAAACATCACATGAAATGATGCACACACTTCTTCACTATAGGAAATCCATATCATCAAAAAAAATTAGTAGTGATGACTTGGATAAGCTAGATGAACCTCTACATGACTTTCTCTCACTAGGTTAATCTACTAAGGTTTGTGATGACACACCTCAACCAACCAGCAATAACCTATTTCCCAAGCCTTTTAGTTGTGATGATATGGGTATGCTAGATGAAGTTCTTCAAGATTTCATCTCACCTAGCTCATCAACTAAGGTTTGTTCTGAGCAACCTCAAACAAAATATGTAAATGTCATCCAACCTCAACTTTTCCTTTACCCACCTTCCCATAAAACTTCAACCCCATATCAACCTAAATTAACCCTTTACCCAACCAAGCATGATATTGTTTCTCATACTCATTATACTCAAAACAAAATGCATCCTTAACAAGCCACCTCAACACCCTTACCATTACCCAACCCCATATTTATTGCTAGATGGTCAATGCTCCCCTCGGGATTCATGACATGGACTAACTACCTCCCATGGATCCATTAACTTTGGAAGTTGTATCGAGCATTAATAGGTCGATATTTTGGTGCAATGACAATTGTGAGCCAACTAGTGGTATCGAAGCCAAAGGTGTCGGGTTCGAATCCCCTCAGGTAATGCTGAGGGGGAGTTTTTTGGAATATTTTCAGCACTCCCCTCAGGATTCATGACATGGACTAACCACCTCCTGTAGATCTGTTAACTTTAGCAATTGTATCGGGCATTAACAGGTCGATCTTTTGGTGCAACGACAAGTATGGGCCAACAATATTACCTGTGGGACCTCGTCTAAACTCACAACTTAGAGAGTATGATTTGGTTGAACAAATTAAGAATACTCCCACAAAGATATCCCTTTCAGATCTTCTTCAGAACTCCCCTAACTATCATTCTATGCTTCAAATGGAATTGCAAAAGATAGTGGTCCCTCCTAGTATGAATGATAATGATGTAGAAACTCTCTTACAATAAATGAGTATAGCCAATGTAGAAATTACCTTCTACCAACATGAGCTCCCTCCATTATAATTATGAAAGAAAAATGAAGCCTTTATGATAATAGGTCAATATGATCAGATAGGTATCAAACAGACCCTTGTTGATAATGGCTCTTCCCTTAATATGTGCAGTGTGAAGCTTCTTGATAGGTTATGTGTGGATAGATCACAAATCAAATCTGATTCCTTATCCATTAGAGGATTTGACAATGTTACAAAGAAACCCCTTGGTGTCATCACTTTACCTATTACTCTCAGAATGGTTATGCTGAAAACTCCTATTCATGTCATGCCCCATGACCTTTCTTATAATATTCTCTTGAAAATACCATGGATTCATGAGATGCATGTGGTACCCTCGAACCTTCATCACAAAATGAAATATTTCTATAATAACAAAGTTTATCAAATTGGCATAGACCCCGAGCCTAAGAGTTGCTTACAACTTGAAAAAGGAACATCAAGTCCTCTCAACATGTTAATTCCTACCTCCAACATCACCCCTTATGAGAAGAATCAATAAGAAGACAAATCCATGTTTAACTTACTTGGTGATGATTGGGGATCATTAGAATTCACACCTTCATTTATGGGTGAGTATATTGTTACACGAAAAGAGGATGACAAACAAGAACAACCAACAATCCTCTCTACCTAGAATGAAAAAAAAACTTCCCACACATCTACCTCATCTCCTTTAGAAGAAAATGCAACATACACAACAAATTTTTATGATATATATTATCAACAACCGCCTAACCCATAGGAAATTGAAAGACTATATGGATGAGGTTATGATCTTGTAAAACAATTAGGCTATAATGGTAAATGATGTGGAAAGAATGAGCAAGGAATTCATGTTCCCATTGAACCTAATACATAAGGAACTAAGACTGGTGCTTTTCCTATTCTAATACTACAAAATAAAATCAACGAACCTCACTCAACATAAACACTATCACATGCACACCAAGAACCAATCTCATGCTTAGAGCTCTTGAATTCCTTGATATGGATTGTCCACCCTTTGCCTATGTTAATGATGATAAATCTTTGAAACATATATTAGGTGCTTCAGATAAGACCTCTCGCTCCAAGAGAAATGCCTCTTGTGCTATGATAAGTTTATGATCCCAACATTGGTGAAAATTAATGAACCTCCCACAAGCATGGAACCATATGATACAAAAAATCCTAAGTCAAATGCACTCCCTTTAGGAGACACCCTTGGCATACCAATGTACACAGATGATAAAGACAAAGTCACTAAAATTGGGAATTTCCTTGATGATGAAGAACAAGAGGATCTTGCTATAGAATTTGATAAACCAACCTCACAAATCCTAGTGAACACCTGGAAGTAATAACCTATCACAAAGTATGAAAGATGTATAGAACAACAAAGATTCTTTGCAAGCCTCAAGCTGAAAAATTCATTAAGAGAATCAGATAATTACAATGATATCAATCCCTATTAATGAGATCAAGAAACCCTAAAGTATAACCTAAAAGGGAAACCCTAGTGTGCACACTTAATATTTAATAAATAATTAATTATTAATGTGCCTAATTTTAACTTAAGCAACTAAAGTGATAAGTGACTTAATTAATTAACCAATATGATTAAATTAATTAAGTGAAATAAATTATTACTCTAACACCCCCCTTAAGATGAACTTAGGGAGAAGCTAAAACACTAAAGATGCATGAAAGAAAAGATGGGTCCCAACAAAAATGTTTGATCAAGTACCCATGTACAAATGCAATGCAAACTAAACCAAACAGGGTAAAGGAGAAAACCCAATGGGAACAAAAATCTTCCCCAAAATAGAATGAAAAAAACAACTTAGTGATGAAAGATGGAGGAATCCATAAGATCCCCTAAGGAAACCATCTATCACAAAGATACATGAACCCCCCCCCCAAAAAAAAAAAAGAGAGGGAGAAATAGACCACATATCCCCCCCATAATGAAGTAGCTCCAGAAAGATTGGAGAAACTACATCTCCTGAAAGAAATGAGAGGGAAGAGACTTGATGAATGTAATATTTGAAGGTGAAGTGGGTGTAGCCCAAGATGTCTCCATAGAAGCAGGTGTGACCTCAACCGATGAAGCAGTCAGAGTAGGTGAAGATGAAAGAGAAACCTTTAAAGATGAATGATCAACTAGGTCCTACTGCACTGGAACGAAAGAAAACACATATGCAGCCATAGAAGTATCAACAACTACAATTGTAGGTGGAGGAGATGGAATGAATGGCTCAAGAACAAGATCTAAAGTGAGAACTCCAATGTTCAAGTAGCCAAATGTCTCCTCTAAATGATGATTCACACTAGAAGTGTGATAAACAGCTATAGGAATAGAAGCACCATTAGTAGAAAAATATGCAAAGGAATACAACCAAGATGAGTGATCCACCACCCTAGTAGCAATAATTTATCTACACTTCAAGTCTTTGATGATAAATGAATTAGGTGTGAACTCCATAGATCTCCCATTGCCTCCATGTTTGATTTGATATATGGAAAGAAGGTTGTTTGTCAAATGAGGAACACACAAGACATCTTGAAAATTTTCATCCCCAAAACCTGTAACACTCATGTATGCATTATTTCCCATCAAAATAGGAGACATAGTGTGAGACTCAAAGGAAGTGAACATAGACTATGAATATTCCACATGATGAGATGCTCTTGAATCTAGAAGTCATCTCCCTAATCAAAGACCTAAACAAGAAAAAATAGCATGTACCTTCATATATGATGAAGTGTGTAAACCAATTGTGCCCCGATCATGCTTCTCTAAAGGAGAAGAATGATGGGAAGGAGATGATGCAGACATACTAGAAGACAAATCAATTTAATGAACTTCTAAAAAAGATGCTTCAACTCATTAATGTCCTTCTTATAGCAACTATGTTCTCCATGTCCTTCCCTCTTGTAATATGCACATGTAACCTTCTCCTTCTTAGAGGATTTCCTCTTAGAAGAGGAGGATGAATCTGAGGACTCCTGTTGTTGCTCATGAGATTTGGAATCCTTTTGTTTCTATTTCTTTCCATTTCCTATAGAATCCTTCTGATCTATGGGCTCCTGTGATGCAATAAGTGCATGTGATGAAGAGGGCTTCAAATTTCATATGCTATCCAACTTGGCCTTCTCTCAGGTGAGAGAAGATGCAAAATCATTAAAAAAGGCATAGTAAATCTACTACCAAGTGCATCCCTAGTGGAAAAAAAGGTAGATACAAAAACTAAATAGTTTGGTCCAAGGTTAGAAAGAATGGACAATATAAACTGAGAGTCTTCCTTTTGAACACCACACTATGAAATCTGCGATCTGAGAGACTTAATCTTTGTGAATAACTCCTAGATTCTATCAAAATCCCTAGGATTTAAGCTAATAAGCTCATTCTCCAACTGAAACCCTCTCATAGTATCCTGCTTCCCAAACAAAGACTCCAAAGTAGTCCAGATCTGATTGGGTGTAGTGCAAGACTCTAGATGGAAAAGTAGATCTAAAGAAACTGACAAGCATAATGTCCCAAAAGACTCATCACATTTATTAAACCATTTTCTCTTTTTAGTAGCACCTGTAGGTTCAAATTTTGTACGCATGGTCACTCTTTACAACCCTTTATAATTCAAATGGATATCCATATTTCTTTTCCAACCAAATTAGTTGAATGAAGTAAGGGGTGCAATATTATGTGAATCCATAATGAATATGACAGTATATAGTATCAATAAAAAAAAAATAGATATCTTTGATCTAAAAAAAAATGCCTAAATTGCATGTTTCCCAAGAAAATAACCAAGAAAGAAAAATATGAGATCTAATAACAATATCAGATACCTAGTAAATATTCTAGAAAATTAGGTCTAAAATATGTGTAGAGCACTAAACCAACTTTCTGATGCCTATTTGTTTGAACAAAATGGAGTCTGAATGCAAAAGTTACGCCTCCTAGAGTGAAAACATCGTCTGAATTCAAAGGCCCAAAAAGGAAAAAAACTTAAAAATCAGAAAAAATAAATCCAGCAACACTAGAATGGCTTCAGAATCCTCTTTCCAACGATATCTTGTTTTTAAAAAATGGAGCTAAAACGCAAAAGTTACACCCGATTTTGCAAAAGTGCTCCAAATTGCTCAATTTGGCCTTCAACAACCCTCGGGGCTAAAAAAATAAGCCCTTGGTCAAATGGACGACCAAGGGGCTGGCAGTGAGGCCTAGGACCAAAGATCTTGGTCACCCATGTGACCTTGGGCTAGGAACAGGAGCTGTTGGGGGTTGGGCGCAAAGCGCTTGGTTACTAATGTGACCGATGACCGGAGCTAGGGGTGCCCACAGGGGCTAGGTCGGGCTATAGGTCCCATATGTGACCACAGCCTTAGGGTTTAAGCCCTTAGGGTCTAGAGCTCGGCGATGGTGGCTTGGTGGGGTTTCGCTTGGTAGCTGCTGCTCCTGGTGGCCATTGAGTGGCACGACGATGGTGGGAGTTGTTTGAACTAGAGGCGCTAACTCAATGGGTAAAAACCACTTTTTTAATTATTTTTCTTCGATTGTGTGCCATTTTCGACCTCAAAGTGCATGTTGGGGAGGCTATACATCTTCCTTGGCAAAAAACAAATTTCCTTTTTTTTCAACAGGTCCAAAATCGACAAAACAAAAGGTGTTTCTAAGGTTTTTGGATGCTCCGATCGCGATGGCGATGTTTGTTTGGCCCAAAAATGCGTAGAAAAAATGGCTACTCCTAGATCTTTCAAAAAATGATGCTGAGCTAAAACCCTTGCACTTGAAAATCACTATAAGGCAATATCCTTAAAAAAAAGGCAGTTGTAGATCTAGAGCTTCGATACCATGTAGAAGTTGATAAACCAGCCTCACAGACCCTAGTGAACACTTGCACGCAATAACATGTCACAAAGTATGAAAGATGTACAGAACAACAAAGATGCTCTGTAAGCCTCAAATTAAAAAATACATTAAGAGAATCAAATAATTACAATGAGATTGATCCTTATGAAGGAGATCAAGATATCCTAAAGTGTAGCCTAAAAGGGAAACCCTAGTGTGCACACTTAATAATTAATAATTAATTAATTATTAATGTGCCTAAGTTTAGCTTAAGTAACTAAATTGATAAGTGACTTAATTAATTAAGTGAAATAACTTATTACTCTAACACTTACAACCTTGCTTCATGCTTTTTTTGAACTATTTGCTTGGAAATATTCCGATATGCCCGGAATAGATCCAAAAATAGTCACCCATAACATTTTCCTTGCTGAAAAATGCTAAGGTCGTTTGCCAAAAGATACACAAGATGAACCCTAAGATAGCCTTGCATGTTAAAGGAGAACTTGAAAAAATCCTTGACGTAGGTTTCATTCGCCCTATCGATTATTCTCCTTGGATATCAAACATTTTCACAATTGCTAAACCTGATAATCATGTTAGGATATGCACGAATTTTTAAGATTTGAATAAAGCCTCTTTAAAGATGATTTTCCTCTTCCTAACATTGGCATGATTGTGGATTCAATTGTTGGAAATGCATTGTTATCCTTTATGGATGGATTTTCTAGATATAATCAAATCTTCCTCAACCCACAAGATCAATACAAGACGACGATTACATCCACTTGGGGAACATTTTGTTGGGTTATGATGCCTTTTGGATTAAAGAACGTAGGCGCTACTTATCAATGAAAAATGACCTTAATATTTCATGATTACATACATAAAATCTTGGAAGATTATCTTGATGACATTCTAGGTAAATCCTTAACCCGACAAGATAATGTGAATGTTCTTCAACAGATCTTTGAGTGCATGCTAACTATAACATGTGCTTAAATATAAAAAAAGTGTCTTTGGAGTAGATAGTGGTAAAATTATATGGTTTATCATATTGAAAAAGGCATTGAGGTGGACACGAAGAAAATTGACACTATAATTAGCATGCCACCTCCTCGCAACATCTCCCAATTGCATACATTACAAGGAAGGATTCAAGCCATTTGTCATTTTGTCGCATCATTAGCTGATCGTACGTTGCCTTTTACACACCTCAAAAAGATTGTCAATTTTTATTGGAATGAGAATTGCAAACAAGCCTTTGAGAGTTTGAAATAATATCTTGCAACTCCACCTATTTTACAACCTTCTATACCAAACAAACCCTTCATCCTTTATATCACTGCTTTTGCCCACACCCTTGTTGCATTGTTGTCTCAACAAGACAACAATGGAAAAGAGCATCTGGTTTTTTACTGTAGATGCTAAAATATGCAAACACTTAAACATTAACACACATTAGCATGGTTATTCATTTAAAGCAAAGCAAACATAACATCTCTATTAAATACTCCAACATGCTTCATATTGCAAACAAAACAACAAAATATCAAATAAACTAATTGAGAGCATACAAAAAATTATGGTGCATACCTATCCCATAGAGGATTGGTGCTACTTCGATGTGGAAAATAGCCCTTTCCCAACCCTTGATAAGCTCTTCGATGGATGTGTGATGAAAAAAAATGGCAAGAACCTAGCTTTGAAAGACGAATCCTATGCTAACTTGGATGATATTATGGATGATGATGAAATTGTGGATGAACTCAAATGCATAAAGTAGTGGATAATGCAAAATGGCTATGATTTTGGATCCAAATACAATAGAGAAGGCCTCTATTTATAAGAGAGAATGATGAAGAAATGAGCAAATGGGATGAATATGGGACTAAACATGAACCAATGGCAAGGTGCCACTTGACAACATGCTAGTGGAGGAGGAATGAGCACATTTTGGTGAATGTGCAAATAAATGCAATTAGGTGGATTTGAAACTTGAAAGATGGCTTGCATAAGAGGATGTCAACGAGGATTTAATGCCACTTGGCTCAAGAAAAAGGACTTGTAAGAGATATAAATGCCAAGTTGGAGGACAAGTCCATTTGGAGGGAGATTTCAAAATGAAGGAATATTCCAAAAATGATGCCCTTTTGAATGAAAATTAAGGATTTAATAAATCAATTAAATTGATTTATATGTGAAAGTTGCAAAATCTAGAGGATTTGATGGATTGGTGTTAGATTTAATTAGGATTTAATTAACTTAGATGGATATTAGTTGATCTGAGACTTTGATTTAGATTTTTTGATTTATTTAAATCAAAGAGGAATAATTAATATTAGATTTAACTAAATAAAGTTTGATTTATTTAATTAAAAGGGATGATGTTAGATTTAAATTAAATAAAGGTTAATTTATTGAATTCAGGAGATGACCTTATTAAATAAAATGATTTATTTAATTAAAAGGATCTAATTATGGTGAATTAATTAAATAATGATTATTTAATTAAATGGTTAGTAAAGAGTTGCTTCAAGAAGAATTGATGTTAGTGAATGAGGACCATGTATAGTATCAGTGAGGATATATTTTGAACATCTAAATTTTCCCCCTCTTTGAAGTGATGTACTTTCTGCATTGGTTGAAAGAATAACTTCGACGAGATTAACATTAAAAAAAAATCTGATTTTTTTGGATGCCCCACTACTACCCCAATGAGAAGGATTACACTGGCATACTGCCCCCTCGAGAGATCAAGCAGAAATGTTAATTTTCCAATTGAGATCATGATAAAATGTGAGAGGATTGGTTCTACTAACTAGAGAATGAAAGATAATTCTTTAGAAAGATCATATATTTGACGTAGACAATTTTGATGATGTATAGACAATCATTGGCCATGGGTAGCCTCATGTATATTTTGAGACATCACACAAATTTTTGATCAAAATGTTAGTAAAGATAGAAGAAAATAATTATGACAAGAGGATCCAACAAGTCTATGAAGCATTAAGACTTTATTAGATATGATGATGAATGATGATTTTATTATTAGGAATTGGTATTTTAAAAGGGCTCACTTACCTTATGTTTGATTACACACATAGATACGATGCATCAAGGTATAAATAACCAGGATGGCATTGTACCTAGTGTGATGTAATTTAACTTGATAAACATATAGGAGTATCCTTGTTCATGCCTGATATACAAAAACTCATTTAAAATGCAGTTCAAATATTTCAAACATCTTAGACCAAAACATAGAAAGGAAATCCTTCCTATGTGATCAACACAACATCTAAAAAACCCTCCCTACAGACCAAACAAAGTAAGCATGACCAAGGTTATATTACAAGAACATCCAACAAGCACAAAAAATAAAAATATAATGATCATTGCCCCATTCCTTTCTCTCTAAATCCCTTTGTTTGGACATCATCGAGAGCTCATTGGAATGAGCAAAATAAGATAAGTAAAAAGGACAAAGATCAAGTAAACAAACAAGCTAATGTTCTTCATACTGCTAGCCAACACTAAACTACAATGATGCCTGATGTTGATGTCCATTGTAGGAAGGATACATCCTAGGACATGATGTTACCAAATGATGATGATGAGATTGATCGAATGATAGGCTATTAATATTAGAAGTTGACCAACTTGTTTACCTACTGACCTAGACTTAAGACCTTGATGCTTAAGTTTTCACTTGTAACCTTCTAGACTTGTTTTCAATTATTTTTCCAATGGGTGAAGGTGATGATCATTTATTATGAGTGGATGTTTATTGCGGGTGGATGTTGAAATGGGATGGATGCACCTTTTTTGGTTTTTTGAATGTTTTTGGTATTTTACAATGTTTTGAGGTTGTTTTGGGGATTTTTTTTTGAGATGTTTTACAAATGTTTTGGTTTTCAAATTTTCAAATATTTTGGTGTTTACTGAGATTTTGACCAAGAAACTAACCTAAAGACCTATTGTAGGGGCCTACGGGGTTGATCAAAGATGATCCTTGCCCAGGTTATATACGTAGAGACCATGTAGTTTGACTGGCAACTTGACCAATTTACAAGATGAAGATATAAAAAAATGATGAATTGCCAACTTATTATGATGAACTCCTAAAGGGATGACCTAGGGTGTCTCGGGGGATGATTAAAGATCAACTATTTTTGGACTCAAGGGAACACTAAGAGGGGGGGTGAATCAGTGTTCAATAAATGTTAACTTTATTAATCTAATATTAGAAACATTTAACCAAAGGAAAGATACAAACACATAAAGAAATAATCCAAAACACCATAACACAAGGATTTTTGCAAGGAAACCCTATTAGGGGAAAAACCATGGTGGAGGTTAATCCACAATTTGAGTACTCATTTAAAAAAAACTTACAAAAGAGAATGCACTTGAATTTAGATGCAATGCCTAGAGTTCACAGCTCAAAGGGAAGGCTCACTACCTTACAAAATTTTAGATTAAAACCATCTGAAGGATGAACTGAGATAGTAGCATCTATTCATGAATTTTGTGTTATCAAAGTAGAGAAACTCATTCCAAATATCCAAATTCCTGTGTTTGGCTTCTCTCGATTGCTTCAATTTGTTGGGTAATAATAGATTCCTCATGGACCTAATATTTCCATTGTTGTATTCATCCAAATTGATTGACCCTTTGATTTTTTCCATTTTCCTTTTGCACTTAGGTTTAACAACCACACACCAAATTATATGAAAATTCCAAAATAATTGAAATACCTGATAGATTTCAAGTTTTTGTTGGTAAAACAACTTCTTTGCTTCAAAATTCTACAACTGAGTTCTCTCTGTCTTTTCTCCCTCGATGCAAAGTGATAAATGATGGTTCCAACTTGAATTTTATAGTTCACACACATGTAATAAATG
>CM021107.1:92361551-92483492 GCA_007115665.2 Sequoiadendron giganteum | reverse complement strand
CATTAAACCTTATTAGATGATTAAAACACCTAATTTAATAAATTTATACAATATGGCCTCATGGAGGCTTGAAGGAAAATAGGTGCTCCTACACCAAACTCCCAAGGGCAAAAGAATTCAAGCCCCTTTGAATTGTCTTCTTCCTTGTCTTCCAGTTACTTTGCACTTTTTCCTTTGTCTTTGCAATCATATTTTGTCCCTTATTCCTTTTATTCTTCTTATGTCTTCTTCTATCAATCATCCTTGCAACTTGGAGTTCCCAAAACTCTATCAATTCATCATACACTTCACTTTGTTCTTCATGACCTGCACATACATAATCCAATGAAAAATCAGAAATAAAATATCGAGACCTTGAGTTCTCCTCCTTGTCTTCTTGTATTTCAAACTCCTCTTCATGCATGACCAACTTATAAATATCATTTCCCATCAAAGGAAATTTACTTGCAACTTTGATGTCATTGTCTTCTTCTACCTTGATGAGTTCCTTTTCCTCTTGCTTAACTTTTCCATTACCCACCTTACTATCCCATTCTTCTTCAATGAATGCAAACTTTTTCCACAAATCATCTTCTTCATCTTTGACTGAATTTGCTGACTTCTTTTGTTTTCTTTGCTTCTACATAATCTTCTTTAGAGGCCATCTTAACCTCTTTGGCATTGGTATATTCCAACTCCTTTGTGCTTCCTTAAGAAGTTGGTGTTCTTTGTCTAATCTTTCCAACCTTTGGCTTATCTCATCCATGGCTTTCTTAAACTATTATTCTTTCCTTCTTTCTTTCATTCTTTCTCATTTCCTTTTCCTCTCTTTCCTTCTTCCTTCGTGAATCCTCAGCCTGCCAACATCTTCTCAAAAATTCCATCTTCACAAGCAAGTCTCTCCTTGCTTCCACTTCACCTTGCCTCTCCTAGGCAATCAGGTTCCTTCCTCAACCTACAAACAACCACAGTCACAAACAGCGTTCCTAGAGCATCTTCAGGCTCTGATACCAAACTGATGTAGAGCAAGAGGATTCAAAACTCAAAATTCCATTCACTTGACAAATTCCATAAAATTATTTATCTCAAATAGTGATTAAGTGCATCCTAGATCACATTGTAATCATTCTCATAACAACCCACAATTCAATGCAAACAATAGTCATTAATAACTTCCACAAAACAAATAATCAAGCCAATATCTTTGGTGAGATTTCAAATCACATAATTATAGACCTTTCTTCCAATTTTTATGAAGATCCAATGGTCGAAAAGAAAGTTATTTTACTTTCTCCAAAACTGCAAACCCTAGGCAGTGTTCAAAACTGCCATCACCAAAATTGTCATAACTTATTCAATTTTTAATTAAATTTGATGAGAATTGAACAAAATGAAACAAGATTCACATATATGACATTTAAAAAAGCTTTTACATCATTATTTTATCTTCACAATACGTACCATTCTCTGTAACAACCTGCAACTTTTAGAAAAAACAATCCCAAAGGGTTGCCAATGGTAAAATGATCGCAACTTTCTCCAAACTCAATAAAAAACCACCAAACCAATTGAAAATTAAAGCTAGTTAATTCCTCTACCAATAAAAATAAATTTCAGATCTGTAAAACTTCATACAAAACCGTACCATATAAAAGAACAGGGCAGAATATTGAAAATTGCAGAAAAATTCATGCCTTCCTTCATAAATCCTTGTTCAAAACTATATTCCACCACCCATTTCGACTTGGAGGCCCATTTTTATACTTGAACAATCAAGTTATTCTCCAACCAACCTAAAAATACCATTTAACAACTTTTAAAAAACTTTTAAAAAGTTGTCATTTAACAAGAAAAGTTGTTATGACAACATTTGACAACTTTTGACAATGTTTTCATTTTTTCAACCAAATGACACCAAACCTTCATCAATGACTCCAAATGACTTAAAAAATATATAAAATGGATCATTAAACCTTATTACATGATTAAAACACCTAATTTAATAAATCTATACAATATGGCCTCATGGAGGCTTGAAGGAAAATAGGTGCTCCTGCACCAGTAGCCTCAACTTGGCCATTACCCTGGGGGTAGTATGGAGTTGAAAAGTGATGTTAGATGTTGAATTTCTGGCATAGATCTTAGAAATATTGGTTTTTGAAAGGTGTTCTATTATCAGAGATAGTGGCTTGTGGGACACCATAGCAGAAAATGAGGTAATTTAGGATGAACTTGAAAAACTAATTTCCTATAATATAGGTCATTGGGATGGCCTCTACCCACTTTGTGAAGTATTTTGTGGTGGTGCTAATGAACTTGTGTCCATTAGATGAGGTGGGGGTGATTTTTTAAATGACATCAAGCTTCCACTGTGAGAAGGGCCAAGGTGTAACAATTGGGTGGAGCTCTTGAGCTAGTGCATGGATGAGATCCCCATGTTGTTGATGTTGCAGGCACTTCTTGACATATTCGTGAGCTTCCCTTTCCATCATTGGCCAATAGTACCTCATTCTCAGCATCTTCTTGGTCAAGGTCATACCACTCAAATGTAAACCAAAAATTCCATTATGTACCTCCATTAAAGAATTCAAAGCTTCCTCAATGTTTAAGCATCGTAAAAGGGTTCCCTCAATACTCCTACGGTATAGGGTGTCACCTGAGATAAGAAAGCAGGTTAAATTTTTGACAAAGGTTTCCTTAAGGTTGGAAGTGATATTATTAGGGAGAACTCCTATTCTAAAATAAATGTATATGTCATGATACTATGGGTTACTAGGACCAACGATTTCACACACAAATTCAAACTCTAGTACCTCGAATGTTGGTATGAGAAGCTGCTCTACAATAAATTCTTGCTTTGGGACATTGTGTGAGACATCTATTACTGATCCAATTGTTGCCTTAACATATATTGCTCTATTATTTACCCTTGGTATCTTCTCAAAGGTGATATCAATTAAGGACTCTTTAAGGCTCATCACTAGTTTCTTGTATGGAGTCAAATTTTCATCCTTTGTTTGGTATTTGTCATTTACTTGGTTGATGATAAGCTGTAAATCTCCATAGACCTTGAGTTCCATGATCTGCCACTATACATCAATTCTCAGCCCTATGACCATAGCCTCATATTCTGTAATGTTGTTTGTGCAAGAAAAGGACAACTTATATGATTTGGGTATGCAATCTCCTTGTGGTGTAATGAAGAGGATTCCAGCTCCTAACCAATGATGTGTGTAGGAACCATCAAAGTACATTTTCTAGTGATCTGTTCTGCTTACGTTAAAGATGGACTCATCAGGTAATTCTAATATGAGTGGATTCTCTTTGTATATTGGTGCTTCTGCTAGCTGATCTACAATCACTTGTCCTTTAATGGGCTTCCATTCCACATACTCAATGTCATGTTTTGTATGGATCATAGCCCATTTATTTGTTCACCATGTGAGTGTTGCTTTAGAAAGTATATACTTGAGAGGGTCTATCTTGGCAATGAGTTTTAATTTGTGTGCCAACATATAGTGTCTAAATTTCTACACTACGAACACAATTGCTAAACAAGCCTTCTTAATGGATGTGTAATTCATCTCATGTCCCACCATGGTTCTACTGATGTAGTAGATAGCTCTCTCCTTCCCATTTTCATCATGTTTTTCTAAGAGAGTGTCGAGGGTTGTTGTTGTCATTGATATATATAGGATCAAGGGTTTTCCTAGAATTGGTGGCATAAGAACTGGTGGTGTGAGAAAGTACTCCTTGGTTTTGTTGAACGCTTGATCACATTTATCATCCCATTTGTATGCTACCCCATTGTGGAGTATATGAGAATATTGAATTGCCTTATCTACTAATTACATTATGAATCAACAGATGGATTGGAGCCTTCCTTGTAAGCCTCTTAGTTGTTTCAATGTCCATGGTTCGTCCATCTTGAGAATTTATTTAACATTGGTGGGATCTATGTTGATTCCTCTCATTGACACAATGTACCCTCGGAGCTTTCCTGATTGCACCCCAAATACACACTTCTTAGGATTAAGTCTAACCCAATATTCTTCTAGCATATGAAAGGTGGAGCCTACTGCTGCTATGTGATCTCATCATTTTCTTGACTTCGCTAGTATTTCATCCACATAATCTTCCATAGTTTTGTGAATAATATCATGGAAGATCAGTGTCATGGCCCTTTGATAGGTAGCTCCTACTTTTTTTACCCTAAACAACATCATGTTCCAATAGTATGTTCCCCACAGATAGGTTAAAGTTATCATGTGCTGATCTCCCTTGGCTATCATGATCTAATTGTGCCATGAGAATCTATCCATTAGTGATAACATTTCATGTCCAACCGTCATATCTACAATTATGTCTATGTTTAGGAGAGGGAAGTCATCCTTGAGACATGCATTATTTAGATCTCTAAAGTTAGTAAAGATGCAGATGCCCCAGTGGGCTTCGAAATAGCTATAAGATTTGAAACCCACTCTGGATAATCAATAGGCTATATGAAGCCAGCATCCAAGAGTTTTTGAAACTCAATCTTGACTAATAGTGTGATTTGTGGGTGCATTTTTCTCAGCTTTTGTTTTAATGGCTTCGCCTCTAGATATATTGCAAGATGGTGAACCACTACTTACAAATTGAGACACAAAATGTCAGCGTAGGTCAATGCAAAGTTTAATTTTCTTTCCCTTAGGAATGCAACTAAGAGCTCTTGTTCTTTAGTCAGGAGTGATTCTGCATAGAATGTTATATGTGGCATTGCCTTAGTCCCTAAGTTGACGAGATTGCACTTTTCTGCTAAAACTTTTGACTTCTCCTAATGAATAAAACTAAGAGGAAGATTGAATCCCCCATCCTCCAATGCCTTAGAGAGGTTTTTACCATTAGATGCATCCCCTTTTTTTACTATTTTCGGGCTTGAAAGTGCCACAGTGTGGTTTTCACTTATAGACCTAGAGATTATTCTCAAATTTTCACTTTTGCGACTTAGGGATTCAATCGTTTCCCTGTAATAAAAATGTGTATCTCGTTCAATGTTGAATCTAGCTTTATGATCTTCATAAGGCACATTATCCCACAGTCCCATGAATTTTGAGAGCGCCTCATCATTTTTAAATGTGTCTAAAATTGGTGGTTCTCATTGGCCGTAGTCTATCAACTAGGAATATACTAGTTTTAACTCATGGGTTTGGTTGTTTGATTCAAAGGATATAGTTGAAATCATGAGTAAAGAGGAGTCCTAAAATAATATAGGTAGGTCAAAAATGGTATCCTCATCACTTTTATTCCCACATACCTTAGTTATGTCAAAGGTAAAATTGTCTAATGGTAGACCTATAGATACTGGTATGCGAAGAGGATCTTTGACTATTTTAATAGGGAGACTTATGCCATGTATGGTTATCCTTGGAGGGGTATATCCAAGGCCAATATTTTTTGTGTGCTTCTTAGAAATGATGGGTTCTAATCGGTCATTGTTTTTTTTCCCAAGGATTTCATTCTTATTATAGCCCATGCCCAACATTAATTGTACTCCTTTGTTGGAATCATCCATTGGAAGGGCTGGTACAAGTCTTTTATCTTGGTATAGGAGACCGGATATATCCTTTTCATCAACCACTTCCTAACCTAGATCCCCCCAACTTCTGAATCTAAAGGGCTCTGCTCTAAAGGTTTGAGATGTTTTATTGGTTGGTTGTGATTGTCCATGGGACCTAGGAGATTGAGGTAACTCTCCTATAACAAAGGAACCCTTTTTCATCTTATAATCTCCACACCCATTGTCTTGGATAATGACCTTGATATCAAAAATGGTAGGAATGGAGGGTGTCTTTTTCTTAGAAGCGGATGTGGATGGTAAAGTGAATGGGTCCACATATGGAGTTGAAGGGCCTTCATCATTTTTAGGAACTTGTGGGATTTTGTAATATTTGGCTTCAAGGTTCCTTTAGTAAGAAAAGGGCTCAAGATCACCATGGATGACAACCTCTTGATTTCCAAAGGGGAATTTAACATATTGGTGAAATGTGGATGCAACTTCTTTCATTCCATGTATCCATAGGCATCCTAGGAGAATTTTATAAGGGAGATCAATATCAAGGACCAGGTAAGTAGTGTCCATGATGGCTGGCCCTACCTGGATAGGAAGTGAAATGATGCCTTGAGATACTCTTTCCTGATCATCATAAGCCCGGTGGTGATGCCTTTTCCCTTCTCAATCATGTCTTTAGAAAATCCATGATTTTTTATTAGCTTGAGGGAATAAATATTCAACCCTGCACCTCCATCCACCAAGACCCGTTTGACATTATTTTTATGAACAAAGACTTCAAGATGAAGTGCACAATTGTGAGATGGCTAGGCTGGGAGGTCTTGTTCAGAAAATGAGAGGAGATGTGGCATGGTGATGTGTCCGACGATAGCCTGGAACTGATTTGCATCAAGGTCAGTGGGTACAAAAGACTCTACAAGGGCCTTTTCTAAAATCTCCCTATGAGCAGGTAAAATTTTCAATAACTCCATGATGGAGATCTGGGCGGGGGTCTTCTTTAGATGTTCCAAGACATTGTATCCACTGGTGACTGATTTTGAACTGGCACGGGGTGCTTTGTCTTGTGTGGATGGTCTAGGGATAATGATTTTTCCACCTCGTATGGTGAATCCACACCCAGCTTTGGACTTGGGGATATGGAAAACACCTACCAATTTTTCTTAAGATGTGAAAACATGGTCATAGACATGGTTGATGCTGCCATACTTTTTTCATTTTCCATTGTTATTTGACTTGTGATCTGGCATCAGATTCATTTATATCTTAAGGTCCTGATTTCCAGCCAATTGCTCGACTTTGATAGCATTGTCATCAATGAGGTCTTGAATTAGGTTCTTGAGCCTCATGCAACTAGCTATTGTGTGCCCCTTTATCTTATTAAAATCACATAGATGCTTCTTGTTATACCATAGTGGCTTAACTTGAGGCTCCTAGTAATTTTCAATGACTGGGAGTGTGATTATGTTTGTATCAATGAGTCACTTCATGACAGATTCGATCGATTCTCCAAGTGGTGTGTATGTTCGCTTTGGGGGATATCAGTTTCTTTTGGATGGTCCACTTTCGTCAATGACATTGTTGACTATTTGCATGTTTTTTTTCTGATGAGACATCTTAGATCAAGGGGTATTCTGGGTATTATTCGGAGGTTGTTGATACATTTGTTGCTGCATGTTTAGCTTTAGAGCACTGATTACAACTTTGGCATCAACAACACCATCGTTGGCAACATTCTTGTTTTTCACCCATGTTCATGGTTTATCGTTATAGCTTGTCAATGGGTAATTATCTTGATAAGTGGGTTCCCCCACTTTTGCAATGAGGGCTCTTTTGATGTTGAGAGTCTTGGGGATGAGTTGATCATAAGTTGTGATGCATTAGAATTTGAGATGGAAGCCTAGAAGCCCTTCAAGATTTGCAATAATGGTTATGCCTTGTTGTTCTTTTGGCATGGCCCACTTGCTCCTATTGGCCTTGGATCACCATCATTGTAAGAAGGACAAGAATGATTCTCCCTTGTTTTGCTTAAGGTTAGACAATTTTGGTAGGCTTACACCCATACCCATGTTGAATGAATAATTTTGTATGAATGTGTCTACAAATTCTTGGAATTTCTTGATTCCTATAGGAAGACGCGAGAAACATTCCATGGCTGGGCCCCCCAAACTTCAGGGGAAGTGCCTCATTAGATAGGAGTCATCATAGGCTACCTCCATGCAGTGCACGTGGAATTCCCTGATGTGATCTTCAAGATTCCCAGTTCCATGATAATTTTTAAATTTTGGGATCTTGAAACCTTGTTGGAATGGTTTCATCACAATGCTCTTATCGATCAAATAAAGGCATATATTCCCTTGTGATTTAGGGGTCTTCCCAGATTGTATATCCAACACCTGTTGTGAGAGTTTTCTGATTTTGGTGAACAAGTTACTTTGCGGATTAGGTGGTGGAATGAATGTGTTTTGGGTTGGTGTAGTGATTTGGATGATGGGTGGGTTGACTTGTAGACTAGGTGGTGCATTCACGAGAGTTTGTTGTGCAAATAATTTTTTTTGATATACTTTTAGCTATTTTTGTGGCAACAAAGCTTGTTGTTGGTCTTGTTGTTGGACTTGTTGTTGTTGTGCCAACAATTATTGTTGTTGGGCTTGTTGCTGCTATTTTACCAACAACGCTTATTGTTGGGATTTTTTTTGAGTTGCTTTTTGTTGCACTTGGTATTGTTGTAAAGCTTTCTAATACGTCTATTGTTGTAACCAGGCTTTTGCTTGATGTTGGGTGTGTTCTTATGCTTGAGTGGCTTGGGTAGCTTGGGAAGCTTGAGTATCTTGCATGACTTGCACGGCTTGTTGTTGTTGCAATAAAGCTTGTGCTTGTTTTTGTTGTAGAAATGCTTGTGCTTGTGCTTGGGCTAGCTATTGGGCTTGTTGTGCAGCTTGCTGCATTTGGAATTGTTGTAATTCCCTTTAATAAGCATGTTGAGCCACTTGAAATGTGATGTATTGGTTAGCCATGCTCAAATTTTATGGTAAAGGTGGATGATTCAGAATGGTAGGAGATGGCATGACGAGACTTTGTTGAGGTGGTTGTTGAGGCATTTGAGTGATGACAATAGGTTGTGAGGTGGGAGGTATGGTGGATGAGCTAGGTCCTTGCGAGACCATGTTTTGAGATATTTGAGATGTTGTGGATGGCATACTGGTCGATTGAGGTGTTTGGATTGGTGTCACCTATTGTTCCGATGCCGATGGTATGCCTGGAGGATTTGGTACACTTGGCAGATTTATTTGATTCAATTGATTTTGGATAAGTAAACGTGGTTTCCCTAAACCAAGGATTGGTGTGGATGTTCATGTAAGCGGGGGAAGTGTGTTGGATGTTGTGGTTGCATTTCTAATATGTGCTTGTCATTGATTTCAACACTATTAGCATTGGTAATTTTGAAGGTTGTATATGTCGAGGAGATTGAGAAAATTGTAATAAATATACTGTAGGCAGTCTATGATATTGTGAAGATACAAGTGGGGAAAAGTTTTGTACCTTGAGTTTCAGGTTTCATGCACTAAAAGGGTTTTTCCGAGCCTATCTAGTATATTTTCTGAAAGTTTCAATGGTACGCATCAAGAATTAAGGAAGTTATGAAGTTTTGTGTTCCTACAGTCACTCTATTACTGTAGCAGGTTTTTTTGGAAGAAGAGGATGAAATTCTTGAAATTTTTGTTATTGTGCATGTTCTTGTGACATTCATGGATGAGTCTAGATAATTCTCTATCCTTGTTGTATGTTTGCATTGTTTGGGAAACACATAGATGTGAAATAGTTGCGCATAGCGTAGAATGGCGCATATGGTACCTGTAATAGCGCATACAAAAATGTTGCCCGCATAGGATGCTAGATTGGCACATAGGGTAAAATGGCGCATAAGATGACTGTTATAGCGCATTTGAGGGATAAAATAGAGCATAGAAGGTCTATCTTGGTGCATACAGTAGATAGAGTCATGCATTGACAAAGTTGTGTATGGCAGCTTTGTTTTAGTGCATCCAGGGTTTAGAATTGTGCATACAAGGTTTAGCGCATTGATGACCTATTTTAGCGCATCCAGGGATTTTTCCCAAGTTTGAAATTTTGAAGAAACATTGATAAAGTGCTTGATGAGTGTTCCTAGATTAGACAACTATTTTTATGCTTTTTGAATAACATCACGGATAGAGTAGCTTGATTTGATAAATTTGTCTTCATGCTTGAAGAACAAATAGGTATGATAAATTTGCTTCCATGTGATATGAAAACAAATAGTAAAAATGATAGATTTTCTTTCCTGATTGAAAGTCAAATAGATAGATATTGAGTCATGTTGACTGTTAAATTTTTTTCCATGCGATATGAAAAACAAATAGTAAAAATGATTCATAAATTTGCTTCCATATGATATGTAAAGCAAATAGGCATTGATTTGATTTGATGTGAGCTTGCTTGATGATGTAATAATTTATTGATATATCCCTTGCTGATTGATTTGCATGATTGTTTGATGATGCTGTAAAGGAGGAATTTAACCTTCTTCAGATTAGAGAGAAATTTCCTCAAACATGGGAGATGGTTCCTCAACTATCCCATGAGGATTTAGGAGTTATAGACCAATGTGGTTTGAGAGCTTTGTTGAGTATCTCACAGTATCGAGTCAAGAGAGCACTACTGACTGCTTTGGCCAAGAGGTGGTACAACGAGCATAACACCTTCCATTTTCCGACAGGAGAGATCACAATGACGCTAGAGGACATGTACAAGATTCTAGGTATTCCTATAGTTGGAGAGCTTGTGATCTATGATCACAAGGAGATTGGAGGGATCGATGCTTTGAGATGAGTCTTCCAAGATCCTCATGTCTCTGGATATGAGATTCCCTAGAAGGAGATGGTGGAGAGATATACCCCGATGCCATCAGTATTAGCAGGTATGATCAATAGTTTCCTTTGTCCTGATCGTAGGGCAAAGGGACTATCAGTTGGTTGGGGTAGGATTTTGGAGGATATGCTTCTCCATGGGATCAGATATGCATGGGGCTCATGTATGCCTGCCCATCTATACCACAATCTTCATCAGGTCGTGTACACAGATGGGAAGAGTCTCTCTTGTGAAGTTACTCTTCTACAACTATTCGCATGGGAGCATTTTTCCATCATGCATCCCATTGTTTGGAGGGATCATCCTCTTAGGTTCCCATATGTTTATGCATACACAAGGCCGCTTGTCTAGCCGAGGCTGGGCAAGTTGGAGTATTGGTGACATGTGTTAGATGATTTGGATACAGTCATCTGGAGACCATATGTAGAGTGTGATCCACGGGAGACAGATGATATAGAGTTTCCATATGTTATGAGATCTAGATATCTGATTGGGCAGACTCCTTATATTATTGAGCAGTCTCTAGTGATGAGAGTCTTGAGACAACTTGGGCTAGTTCAGATGATGTTGCAAGGTGTGGCACATTATGCCAGACATCGGGAGGATGTACCAGAGTGGGATGACTCTAGCAGCCAGGATGATAGCAGTGATGATAGTGGAGATGATGGAGGTGGTGGGGGCAGAGGATAGAGATATTTCTTTGATGTTCCCTTTAGGACGAGGCCATGGACCTTGAGAGTAGTGGGCCAACTGAGTACATCGGCTCCACGGATCGTTATTAGGGCTCCTTCATATGGACAAATAGATGCTTTGTAGGCAGACGTTCAGACTTTGCAGAGTCAATTGGCATAGGCCTAGGGGATGATTAGTTAGCTGTAGGCATAGGTTGCACAACCACCACCTCTTGATCCATAGGTAGCCCAACTTACTTTTGAGAGAGACAAATTTCGAGAGAGATGCATACAAGCTGAGGGGTTAGCCGTGAGAATTCTTAGATCAGTTGAGAGCACCTCTATTGGAGAGGTTGTTATAGAGGGACTAGAGACTGCTCGGGAGGCCAAGCATTACGAGGATGAGATACTTCGAGGCAGTACCACCTGGGAGGAGGATTTCCTTTACATAGTTAGGTACTTGGTCTCAGACCCATTCACACAGTCACTCTAGGAGTGCTACCAGGAGTGTGGGTAAGCTAGTTAGATGAGAGATTAGAGCTTCTGGGAGCAGAGATCCATCGAGACCGACTACCTCAAGAGGCAGCAGTAGTCATGTGCCCCGACCAGATGCCCCTTAGTGATAGACATGTTGTACACATTTATGCCATTGTATTTGATATATCTTTTTGAAATATTTGATATCCTTGTATTTCTGGACATTTGTTTTGATGAGATTTATGAGATGTAGTGGTGATTCGATTATGTATGTGTTATGGATGATTTATGCTCATGTGATGGATTCATACTTTATTTCTATATCTTATGTCATGTATGATTTTCGTGATGTATGTTGATGCAAATGATGATGTAAATGATTTTCTTTCATTTTATGTATGATAATGCAGGATGTAAGATGTGATGATTTTAATATGATGACGTATGATGCAATTTTGAAAATGATTTTCCTTCATAATGAATGCAAGATGTAAGATGCAATGAAATGATTTTAATGATGTGAAAATGATATGATGTAATGATGAATGGTTAATGGATAAATGATATGATTATTTAATGAATGATACAACATGGATAATGATGTACTATGATGATAATGATAATGCCATAATTAGTGAACCAATAATGCATGATGTAATGATCATGATATTCTAAATGATGAATGTAAAATGAATGGAATGGATGCAACCTTACTATGTATGTGATATGAATACGATGAAATAATGAAATGATGATGTAAAATGTAAATGCATGAATTATGATACTGAATGATGGTGAAATGATGTAAATGATAATGAAAATGAGATGTAACAAATGTCCAGTTATACTCAATTTTTGTTTTTAAAAGATATATGATAATTTTACCAATCCTTCAAAAATCTATTGAAACAACCTCCAAAATGCAAATCTAGATGAATTATGCAGTCCTCGAATGCAGTAATGAACTATTCTCCTTGTTGTCATTTCATGTTGTGCTTGATTTTCATCATTGAGCTTGTTGATATGTTGAAATTTAGTACAAGCATCAAAGGGTATGTTAGCACCAATGATGACCTAAGTAGCGCTTTCATGGTGTTTGATATAGCAAGTTAATACAAGCATCTAGGTATAATTGAACTAAGATGACCTGAGTATTGTTTGCATAAACATACAAAATTTAACCATTTTCCTATGCAAATTTTGAAATGTCATCAATGATACGTTGTAAAGCATGTCCCATGAAAAATTTGCACAATACTAATGATTAGCTTACAGACAACAGGCAAAGAAAAATCATACTTCTTCCTTGTGATTCTAGTTTAATACATCATTGAACCACTCCAAAGATATGATGTCATCAAATATCAAAACAACAATTTGCAATAGATTTGTGTTAAGTTTATCATTCATTTTATTCAGATTAAGATCATCCATTTTGTTTCTGTCAAACGGCTGTATAGACTCAGTTTGTTTGGACAGGGCTTGCTACTCCAACATTCTGATTTTAGACACATGTTGCTGACTACCTGCTAAAAAAAGCTCCAAGAAGCGAACTGCCCCCTAGTGACCTCATACTCTGACTCTTGCTAGACACATCTACTGCTAAGGATAACCCTCAAATCATCAAGCCATTATGAGACCCTTGTTTGTTCCAAGGAGATGATGCAATGCAAATGCAATGTGAGGTGTGTGTGTGATGTTGATGAAAAGATGGATATACAAAATGAATCCTAATAGATGAGAGAGCCAAATAAAATCGCAAAAAATTCCTATTTGTCAGGTTTTCACCATTTGCTTTTATTGAACTTTTTCTTGATTTTATGATTTTTATTTTTTTAGGGACTTTTTATATTGTTTTTGATATTTTCTCAGGTGTAGAACTTCTTCAAATGAATGTTGTTGGTTGGATCTTCAAACAGGTCCCCTTCTATAGTTGACAACTGATATGCCCCCGATCGATATGCAACAATGATAACAAATGAGCCCAACCAATTAGGTTCGAACTTGCCTTTCTTCTCCCGATCTTGTTGACTACGAGGGTTTTCTTTGAGAACCAAGTCACCCAGTTGAAAAGTTCATGGTTTGACTCTGTGATTGTAGCTGCAGGCCATAACTTGTTGATATCCCTTCAAATGATTAACTACAGTTTGACACCATTCATCAAGCAGTTCTAGCTCTTGCAATCTTGATACTCGATAATCTTCATCATTAATTAACCCTTTGAGTGATACGTGAAGTGAAGGAATCTCAACTTCCAGTGGTAGAATAGGTTCTGCTCCATAGACCAAAGCATAAGGAGTAGCTCCTGTCGGTGTACGAATACTTGTCCTATATGCCCAAAAAGTTGGATTCAATTGGACATGCCAATCTCGACCGGCTTCATTCACTGTTTTCTTCAAAATCTTGAGAATTGTTTTATTTCACGCTTCACCTTGACCATTCCCTTGTGGATAGTAAGGCATACAGAATCTGTGTTGGATGTGAAATATTTCACATAGTTCATCTACATCCTAATTTTTAAAGGGTCTTCGATTATCTGTGATAATGGAGCTAGGAATACCATATTAGCAGATGATATAGTTCAAAATGAATGAAGAAATTTGTTTGCCAGTAACAGTTCTTAGGGGAACAACTTCAATCCACTTAGTGAAATACTCAGTGGCTGTAATGATAAATTTATGTCCATTTGAAGATGATGGGTGTATCTTACCAACCAAGTCCAATCCCCACTGAGCGAAAGGCCATGTTGTGGTGAAGGGTTATAATTCCTGAGCAGGAGCATGAATAAGATTCCCATGAATCTAACATTTTGCAAATTTTTTCACAAAGGTGAATGATTCCTTCTCCATGGTCGGCCAATAATAACAAAATAAACAAGTTTCTTTGCTAAGGTTAGTCCACTTGAGTGTGTCGCATAAATTCCACCATGTACTTCTTGTAAGGCCTTTTCAGATTCATCGCATTTGAGAAATCTAAGGAGGGTACCATCCAGACCATGCCGATATAAGACATCAACAATTAAGGTGTAACAGGATGATTGATGGATGAAATTTCTTTTTTGATTCATAGACAAGTTTAAGGGTAAAATAGTATCCTTTAGGTAAGTGTAAATCTGGCTATATAAGGAAGAATCAGATTTGGTTAAGTGGAAAATGACTTGAGTTTCAGGATTGTCATGGGTGGGAGAAAACAATTGTTCGACCAGGAAATCGTATCGTGTTTGATTTTTTGTCAACTGGAGTAGAGAGGCGATTGTAGCCATAACATCTGCTACTTTATTATCGATACGTGGAATCTATATGAACTTGATATTAATAAAGTATTTCTTTAAGTCATCCACCATTCTTTTGTAAGGTATCAACTTGTCATCTTTAGTGTGATATTTGTCATTGATTTGATTTATAACAAGTTGTGAGTCACCAAAAACCTGAAGTTCAGTGATTTTCCAGTCTACTGCAATCTTCATGCCAATTACCAATGCCTCATATTCAGCTATGTTGTTGGTGCATGGAAACACTAGATGATAAGATTTTGTAATTGTATGTCCTTGAGGTGTAATAAAAATAATCCCTGCTCCTGGACCATGTTGAGTGTAAGAACCATCAAAGTAGAGCACCCATGACTGCTAGATAACTATTGTGAATACATCGGCATCAGGAAAATCAATGTGTATTGGGTGTTCTGCTGGTATTGGTGCTTCTGCTAATTGATCCATAATTTCCTATCCCTTTATAGCTTTGTGATCCACATAATGAATGTCAAATTCGCTTAGGATCATGACCCATTTAGCCAACCTGCCAGTTAAGGTTGACTTACTTAGAAGATATTTGAGTGGGACAATCTTAGCCACTAGCTTTATTGTATGTGCTAACATGTAGTGTCGTAACTTTTGAGAAGTGAAGACCACTGCTAAGCAAGCTTTTTAAATAAAGGTATAATTCAACTCATGACTTGTCAATGTTTGACTGATGTAATAAATTTCTCGCTCTTTTCTTGAGTTGTCTTCCTGTGCCAATAATGCTCCTAAAGATACTTCCATGGCGGCAATATATAATATGAGAGGTGCTCCTTGTACTGGAAAAATCAATACTGGTGGATTCCTGAGATACTACTTTATCTGATCAAATGTTGCTTCACATTTGTCCTCCCATTTAAATGGAATGTTCTTGTGTAAGAGATGTGTAAATGGTAAACTTTTTTCTGCCAGTTGAGCAATGAATCTTTGAATGGATTGTAAACGTCCCTACAAAGAGCATAGTTAACTAATGTTCCTTGGTGGTGGCATATCAAGAATTGCTTGTACCTTAGCTGGATCCACTTGAATTCCCTTTTCTGATACAATGTAACCTAATAGCTTTCCAGATTTTACTCCAAAAACACATTTCTTAGGGTTAAGTCTCACTTTGAATTTTTCCATTTTCTTGAAGATTTTTGATAAGATATCTATGTGTCCTTCTCTAGTGTTAGATTTGGCGAGGAGGTCATCAACATAATATTCCATGAATGTATGCATCATATCATGAAAAATCATGGTCATTGCATGTTGGTATGTAGCTCTTGCATTTTTCAGCCCAAAAGGCATTATGTTCCAGCAATAAGTACCCCCAAGGACATGTGAATGTTGTTTTATCCTAATCTTCTAGTGCAATCTTTATCTAGTTGTATCCTGAAAATCCATCCATTAATGAGTACATCACATGTCTAGTAGTTAAATCAACAATCATATCTATTTTTGGTAAGGGAAAGTCATCTTTAGGACATGCTTTATTTAAATCCCTAAAATCTATACAAATTCTAATCCTTCCATCTGGCTTTGAAACATGCACGATATTGGAGATCCATTCTACATAGTCCATGGACCGGATGAATCCAACATCTAAAAGCTTTTTTAATTCCTCTTTAACCAATAATGCAACATGTGGATGCATTTTTCTGAGTTTCTGTTTTATAGGCTTTGCCCCTAGTGTAAGAGATAGATGATGCATGATGAGATCTAGATCCAATCCAGGCATATCCGCATAGGACCATGCAAAACCTATTTTATTATTTTTGAGAAATTCTATGAGCCTAGGTACTTCTTCATCTATTAGAGATGCAGCCAATTGCAACACTTTGGGTTTTTCTGTAGTACCTATATTGAGTGCCTCTGCTGGTTTGATTAGAATGGAAGGCCTTTCCTGATAACGCTCTAGAAGAGTGTCAAGTTTCCCATTCTCTGGCGCCTTTGAAAGGTTGTCACCATTAGATCCATTTTCTATTTTTGTCTTTTCTTGATCTAGTACTACCTTTGTTAGGTTTTCACCATTAGATCTTTCTTTTATTTTTCTTTTTTCATAGCAGAGAAACTTGGCACTTTCTTGTTGAAAACTTTGATCTTGTGATTCCCTGGTGGAACTTGTATTAGGATGGGATGAACAAAGAAATTTTATTATGGTTTCATCATTTGGAAAAGTTGGAACATCAATGAGTTTGGGATGTATCAAAGGAAATGGATCATGAGGATGAGTAAGGTCATTGGTCGAAAGGGTCAAGATGCGATCGTTAACATCATTATAGGGGAGATCTAAGATGGTATCCTCCTATGGATAATCTATTTTGCTTTGAATCGAGTCGATCTCACTTAAGTCATGATCACTTTGTAGAACGTAATCAAGCAGAGGCTTTGAGCTTTCCCCTTGCAAGAATGCGGGTGAGAATTTGTGTATGACATCCACCCTTTTCTCTGAGGTGAAAGTATCATCAGAGAAGTCATCCCATTCATATTCATTGGAGTCAGTGTTAGAATTGTTTGCTTGAATTCTCATAATTGTCTTAGCTAACTCCTCATTTGATGGCCTTTGTGCTACTTCTTCCTTAGTATCTTCATCATATCCTAACCTAGTCTTATCTTTTGGGTGCATTGTTTTTAGTTGGATAGGCTCAACAATACCCTCTTTCCTTTTACCTATAAGGCCATTTCCTTCATAACCCATTTGTTGCATGATAGCATAACCTTTTCCATATTGTTTTGTGGGTAACTTGACATGTAGTACTGATTCTTTCTCATCTTTATAGATCCAATCAAGGATAGCTCTATCTTCCATTTCATTTTCTTTGATAAATGTCCCATTAAACTTGGTGACATGAGCTGAAGTTGAGGCTAAAGCTGCTGTTGTATGGATGTTAAGGGTTGACCATGGGATCTTGGAGATATGGGTAAATTAGAGAGAGATAAAGAATATTCTCCCACTCCATTATCTTTCAATTTTAGCTTGGTGCCAAAATTACTTATCATTTCACTTTCTTGTTCATGGTACTTGGATGTAGAGATGGCCAAAGCCTCTCTATTGTGTGGGACAAGTGTGTCCTGAGTTGCTCTAAGGTTAGAGCAAGTTTGACTACTAATGTGATCAGCAAGTATTGTTACTTCCTATCCATGATATGGAAACTTTAAGCATTGATGATAAGTAGATGGAATAGCTTGCATGTCATGGATCCATGGACGACCCAAGAGTATATTATAGGTTAGATCCCAATATAGAACCTGGCAAAAGGTATTCTTCACAACAAGTCCCACTCTGATTGGTAGCATAATGAGGCCTTTGGAAGTCCTTTCTTCATCATAATATGCCTTGATTGTAATTTTTCTTTGTGGATCTATGGATTCTTCAGAATATCCCAAAGCGAGGACCAATTTTAAAGTACAAATGTTTAATCTAGCTCCCCCATCTATTAGGACATTGTAATGCGGGCTTTGTGAACCATGACCTCTAAGTAGAGTGATGAATTATGTGGATGGGTTAAGGATGAATCATCTTTTTCAGAAAAAGATAAACATGTGTAGGAGGACTAGTGTCCCACCATGGCTTGAAATTTATTGATATCCAGATTAGGGGATATAGTTGTATCAACAAGTTCCTTTTCCAGAATGTCCTTATGGGTAGGTGATAACTTTAAAAGTTCCAAGATAGAAATTTGGGCTGATGTTTTTTGCAGTTGATCAACCAAATTGTATTGGTTTGGAGGGGGAATTTCCACTTTAGATGAACTTCCTTTGATAATGATTTTGGCTTGTCCCCTTGTCGTAGCATTTACCTCTTGATATTCTTGCTTACCTTTGATTCACATAACATTGATTTGAGGATCATCAGTATAAATATGATTGATAATGACATCCTCGATATAATTAACCTTCTTGCCTCTATACCCGAAGATTCCCCTTTTTGATAATTAGGGAGCAGATTCTTGAATGCTTGATGGTCATTATTGACATTATGTCCCTCAACCATGATAGTATGGTTATCAATCAAATCCTGAACAATATTCTTCAACCCTTGGCAATTGTTTGTCTTATGACTTTTGCACCTATGATAATCACAGAAGTGTGAGTCGTTCCATGATGGTGGTTTAACTTGAGGCACATAGTCTCTTTACGATGGCAATGTAATGGAATTTTGATTTAATAAATCTTTGAGAATGGATTCCAAAGATTGGCCCAAGGGAGTAAAAATCCGTCGATTTGAATAATATGAAGATCTGGGCGCATTTGAATTTTGATTATTGCCAAAATTATTTCCGCGATGGTTAGTTGTGTTTCCTTGATTGGAAACATTGCCTTGGGTTCTAGAATTTCTAGCATTATTGCTATGTTGAACACCTGACACATTAAAGATGATAGGCTTCGTATTTACGTTGTTAGCACCTATCACCCCATCGTTCACAACATTTTTATTTCGGGTCCAAAATCATGACTTTTCGGTGTTGTTACTATGGTTGTTGTATGAATTTGAACCCTCTTTATCAAATTTCAAAACTCCATGCTTGATCAAAGCACCTTCGATAATGATCACATTTTCAATCAATTTTTCAAATGATTGAGGACAATGAAGGTTCAGTCTGTAACTCATTTCTTGATTCAAACTATCAATAAAGATCTCCATCTTTTATTTTTCAGGAACATGGCAGGATTATTTAGCGAACACCCTTCTCCACCTTTGTAAAAATGTGGTGAAAGATTCCCCTACTTTTTGTTTTACTTTACAAAGATCAAGCATGGTTATCTAGTATTGGATGTTGTAGGAGTATTGTGATATAAACTTGTTTATTAAATCCTCAAAGGTTTTGATGGGGAGAGTGATCTTTGAAAGTCACTCCATGGATTGTCCACACAGACTTTGTGGAAATAATCGCATTAAGTAGGTATCTTCATGAGAAAATTCTAAGCTCATATTTCAGAAATCCCTCACATGCTCAATGGGGTCAATTTTCCCATTATACCTATCAAATTTAGGGATTTCACAATGTTTTGGAAAATAAATCATTTGAAGACTCCTATCAAATGGATAAGGACATATGCCATCCAAAACATACTTCTTCGTTGTACCCCCTTGCATCTCTTTTATTTGTCCTTGTAATTCCTTTATCTATTGAGTAAGGGCACCAAAATCATTGAGAGGAATTTCAGGATCCTCTTTAATCCCTTCTGTGTCAAAATCAATAGGTAACTTAGCTCCTTGATTAGCTAATGAAAGGAAATATTTTTCCTTGTTTTGTTCTAAAATCCTTTCCATAAGAGTATGGAATTGGGGATCCCGTTCTACTTCTTGGAGCTTTTCTTGTATTATCTCTTCAGTCTTTGAACTACGCCAAGGGATCTCTTCCCTCTCAGTATTATCACCCATTCCACTTACTATGCTTTCATCTTTCTTTATGTGCTTTTGAGATCTCTTAACAACAGGCATAAACGTTACTCAAATTCTACTAACCTTGATCAAAGGGATGAGATAGTACAAATGTTTGATGGATGTGAAAGTTAGGATAGAATGAAGATTCTATGACTTAAAAGATTTTTTTTTTAATCTTTAGCTCGTGATTCCTTGGTTGGAAGGATGAAAATCCTATTGGTGGGAATTAAACAAAAGATCAAAAATAAAGATGATTTTGCACTTTGCGAGGTTTGATCAAAGCTTCGTAAAAAGATGGCTTTGATGGATGCCTAATGTGCTTGATTTTTCTATTACAAAATTTGATTGGGATGAGTAGCATAAGTAATTATAGGTTGGGGAATATAAGAAGGGGGAATATGCTGACTATGGTTGTGCCTTTGAGAAAGGGCTCTTCTTTGAAAAAAAGCTCGTGAGTACAAAGGTTATATAGAATAATCGTCAGTGAAACCTCTAATATAGTCGTGATATCGATGAATAAAGGTCCTATGTTCAAGCAAGACCTTTTGACTTTGGTATAGAAATTTCCTTTTCTTCAGTAACTTCTTATAACTGAGGGATTTCTTTGGCTTTCTAATTTTTCTTTCTAGAGACTTCTTAGCAAAGGTTATAGACTTCCAAAATTTGAGCATGGGAAAGATTAAACTAATAAGACTTGATTTCTGAATTTCAGAAAATTACCTAGGCTCGAAAAATAGATGTGCCAAAACAGAGACTGAATGCGCTAAAACAGACCTCCTATGCGCCGAAACAGATATTGGATGCACCAAAATAGAGCACGAATGCGCCGAAATAGAGCATAGATGCGCTGAAAACGAGCACGAATGTGCCAAAATAGAGCATAGATGCGCCAAAACAAAACAACAATGCACCGAAATAGAATAGCAATGCGTCAAAACAAAGCAGTAATGCGCCGAAACAGACCTGAGATGTGCTAAATTATCCATTTAGATTTCTAAGACAAAGATGTTTGAACAGTTTGATATTTTTGGATGATCTTAATCTGGTTTAAATGTGAAAAACACAGCATAGAGAAGTAGACAGTTGTTTTGTTTATCCTAAAATCTAAACAAAGAGTGTATGTTCTTGATATTTTCATAGGTTTTGAACAAGATAAGCAATTTAGTTAGACTCACTCTTAATTTGTCAAATAGGTCATCATAGTAACCACAACCCATAGCTTAAAATCGCGTCGACTCACACAACCATGTCACCCCCTAGAGGGCGCCTGTGTTTTTGTCTTTTCTAGGTGCGTACTCAAGGTGATGGAAGTGGATACTAAATCCCCTGAGCAAATGATCTGTGGCGACTATATGGTGAGTGTCTTGGGGGTAGATTCTTCCCTCCCCTTGCACTGTGATTAAAATGATGTTTGGTTACTAACTCAACTGGCTTTCTACACTATGGTTCGTAGTCAAGGTTCCTATTCGGCGTGGCAATAGATAAAATCCCTCAGGAGACCTCCCAACCTTTAGAACAAAGGTTTTGGGGATGGTTATCTTGCCACACTGCTGTCGAATTGTGGACTTTCCCCGAATTCACTTTTGATTATAGTGGGTTGGAAAACCTGGGTTTGGTTGTTCCCACTTAGGTCGTTCCCATAGGGTGAGTACTTTTTCCCACTACGGCAGGCCTTCTAAAGGATGTAAGAAATTGTAAACATTGCATGAAAGTGAAAAGGAAGTCTAGTATTTTGGTCACCAGTTAAGGGGAGAGCATAGACCTGTTGCCACAAACAAAGCAAACAATGTTCTTTTTATAGCACCAAATGATAATGATTTAAACTAAGTGAAGATGTTGCTTCACAATAGGCATGAAGTTCATTTTAACTACAAAAATAGTATGTGGTGACTATCCTAGGATTGGTATATTCCAAATTTTAAATTTCTATGCTAAGATTGGTTCATTTTTTTATTTTTTTAAAAACTGAAAATAAGAATTTTGTCTGCGGATGGCGTCGGAATCAAAATTTCTGTTTTACAAATTTCCTGCATGTGCTGGGATAATCCCCTAGATGCGCCAAAACAGTTACTAGATGCACTAAAAGATCACCACGGGATGCGCATAAACAGTCTCTGAATGCGCTGAAACAGACCCGGGATGCGCTGAAATAGTTTTCAGATGCACCGAAATAGGTCAGGGATGCGCTGAAATAGGAACGGGATGCGCTAAAATAAAGCTCAGATGTGTGAAGTGCGACTCCAGTCCATCACCTATCACCTGTCAGAATATTTTTCTGCAATAAAAAAGATTAAAAACGGGGGGATGCCCCATGGTGGGCGCCAAAAGTGTGTGGTTAGAAAATGCGTAGATTAAATAAACAATAAACTAACACACCGAGGAGACATTAGATTGAAAGAAAGGTAATTTAAAAAGCATATAGCAAACTCTCATGGCAGCAGCTTCTTCAAATTCGTCCCATCGTCCTCTATCTCCAAGGATTTGATAAAAGATGTTGGCTCTTAGTTGTGTAAGCAACAACTTGTTGAAATGACAACTTAGGAGAACGAGATTGATTAAAAATGCATATTTATGACTATATGATTTAAGCTATGGAATTAAAATGCTATGATGCTAAAATGCTTGATAAAACTAAAATGCGACTATAATAACTACACATGAAAATCTAGAATTCGAGGTCCTCTTCAACTCACAAGAGGGTTGTATTTATAGATTTTTGAAGGCAAGAATCCAATTGGCCAAGATCAACGGTTGATTTCAAACCTATTAAAATGAACGGTGAGAGATCGAGAATTTGAAAAGAAGATGGAATTTTAAGAGATGGATGGAAGATTAAGAGACAAATGGAAGGTGTCTCCATAATTTAAATAAATAAATATTTAAATATGTGTGAGAGAAATATGAAAAGGCCTTTTAATTAAATATTTAAAATATTTAATTATGTGAGAGAAATGAAAAGCTTTTTAATTAAATATTGAAAATATTTAATTAAATGTGAAATGAAGAATATCATTTAAATTTAGAATTTAAACTTGTGATAATTAATATAAATAAATTGTGAAATCTATTTAATTAATTTAAGAGGAAAATAGCATCAATTAAATAAACATATTTATTTAATTAAACTAGAAGAATTGGAAAAATGAACAATATAAATAAATAATTAAATTTATTTATATGTAGATGACTTAAGAATATTAATTAAATAATTCATATTTAATTAATTAAAAGGGTTTCCACATATAAATATTGGTGTTCATGTATCTTTGATGTGTTATTAATTTATGCTTGCATTTCTAATTATCAGATCTGAGATGAAAGGTTATTTAAAGCTAAATAAGTCTTAATTCTATGACAACTAATTCACCCCCACCTCTCAGTTGTCTATTCTTGTTTTGCCAACAATTGGTATCAAAGTAGGTTCCTCTGAAGGGAAAGCTTAAAACTTGAGGTGATCCAAGATGGCATCTTACAAGAAGGAAAGTCTTAGATTTGATGGAACAAACTAATCTCTGTGGAAAGTTAGAATGGAATGTCATTTGAAGTGTATTGGTGAGGCTTTCTAGAAGATTACAAAGAATGCATATACTATTCCTCAGAATGTTCCCTCTACTGCTGATGAAATCAAAGAAGGTGAAACAAATACCAGATCTATTGAAGCATTGTTGAGTACTTTGACAGATTCAGAGATGACAAATGTGATAGGTCTGAAGACTGCACATGAGATCTGGAAGAAGTTGGAAACATTGTATGAAGGAGATCCACTAGTGAAAGTTGCTAGGGTATAAAATCTAAAAGTCAAGTGGGAGGACATGAAGATGAGTGAAGATGAGAAAATTCTTTCTTTCTCTCAAAAGGTGAATGAACTAGTGATGAGCATCAGGTGTGCCAGTGGAGTCTTGGATGAAGAAGAGATTGTGGCTAAAATACTTAGATGTATGCCTCCTTCCTACAAAGAAAAATCTCATGCTATTGATGAGCTCAAGACAGTGAAAATGTGACAAGAGACATGTTGATTAGAAAAATTGCTACCTTTGAGTTAAGTGAATTTGTTGAATCTACTCCTAAGACCAAATCTGCATTCAAAGGTACTGTATCCGGGAAGAAAAAAACATAGATATGATCCAAGAGAGAGTTCCAAAAATACATTCAAATTGAAGATGAGATGAAACAAATTGAAGATGAAGAAAAATAATTAGAGGAATTAGAAGCATTGATTGTGAAAAGAGAAGCCAGAGGTCATGGTAAGTACAAAGGAAAGCTACCTATCAAATGTTTTTTGTAGTAAATAGGTCATTTTGCATCAAGGTGTCATGAAAGAGTCTAAGTATAAACTCGATAAGACTAGATTTTAAAAGAAATGCTATTATATTGAAGAAGGTGTTACTGATAAAGAATTTGATAGAGAAACTAGAAATGAAGATGAATGGGTACTCATTGCTATCAAATAAAATGGTCAACTGTCCACTGAATCTACTAGTAATGTGAATTTTGAGAAGGCTCTTGCAGCAATAATTGAAGAAAAGGATGAGTGGGTAATTGACAACAGATGCTCACATCATATGACTGGTGACAAAAGAAACTTTGTAAGCTTGGAAAAGTATGATGATGGTGTTGTAAGATTTGGAGACAACACTTCCAGTGTGATTCGTGGAAAAGGCACTATTTCTTTTGGTGGTAAACATAATACTGATGATGTTCTTTATGTAGAAGGCTTAAAGAATAACTTTTTGAGTTTTGGACAGATGGTAGACAAGGGCTACAATATTTAGTTCAAGGATGGTAAGTGTAGGATAAGGGGAATTTCTGGAAATATGATTGCTTTAGGTACAAAGACAAGAGGTAATATTTTTCATTTAAGTGCTACTAGTGAAAGTTGTTTAATTGCTCAAGTTGATGTAGGCTAGTTATGGCATAGGAGGTTGTGTCATGTGAAATTTGATAACATTTTCAAAATAAGTTATTCTCAAGCAGTCAAATATCTTCTTAAGTTAGTGAAGCCTATAACACTATGTGCAAGGAATGTCAGATGGGAAAGCAGACTAGAAATTCTTTCTGAAGCAAATAATATAGCTCTAATGGTGTACTAGATTTGATACATATTGATCTATGTGGTCCATCCAAAATCAGAAGTCTACAAGGTGAAAGGTATTTTATGTTGCTTATTGATGATTACTCTAGAATGATATGGGTTTCTTTCTTAAGAGAAAAACATGAAGCATTTGAAAAGTTCAAAAGCTTCAAACCTATGGCAGAGAATGAGACAGGAAAAAATATCAAATTCTTAAGGTCGGAAAGAGGTGGTGAATTCACTTCCAAGGAATTCAATTATTTCTACGAAGAGAATTGAATCCAAAGATAGTTATCTACTCCCTAGACCCCTCAAGAGAATGGATTTTTTGAAAGAAAGAAAAAAACCATTCTAGAAACTACTAGCTCCATGATGCTGGAAGAAAATCTTCCTCATTTCTACTAGAGAGAAGTTATAAGCACTATTGTGTATACCATTAATAGGGTGAATGTCAACAGTAATTTTGGTAAGACCCCTTTTGAGCTATGGTTTGGTTATAAGCCTATTGTCAAATATTTCAAAATCTTTGGAAGCAAATGTTGCATCAAGGGAGATGATGATATAGGAAAATTTGATGCTAGAAGTGATGAAGGAATATTTCTAGGTTACTCTACTAAGAGAAAATCTTACCAGTGCTTTAATAAAAGGTTCAAGAAAATGGTTGAAAATGCAAATGTCAAAGTTGATGAAGATATTGATATATCATCCAATTATAGTGGATATGATTCAAATGACCAACATAATAGTACTAACATTGGAAATAATGCTTAGACACAGAATCTAGTGGCCTTTTGATTGTACCAAAAGATTGACCTATTAATGCCCGAGACAAGCTTCAGTTAAGATCCATGGGAGGCAGTTAAACCATGTCATGAACCTGAAGGGAGATGCTAGTAGTTAGTCCATCAATCACCCCCTCAACATTACTCGAGGGGTTCGAACCCATGACTTGCTTTGATACCAATTGTTGGCCATGTCGTTGCACTAAAAGATGGACCTATTAATGCCCAATACAAGCTTCAGTTAAGATCCATGGGAGGAGGTTAAAACATGTCACGAACTTAAAGGGAGATGCTAGCACTTAGTCCAACAGAATCAACTTCAAATTGTTTCAGTGAACCAAGGAAATCAAGAAGCAAAAACCAGTAGAAGTACAGAAGAAAGAACAAAAGAACAAGAAGTTAGAGAAAGTCCTAGTGTTCCAAGATATGTAAGGTGAAATCATTCTGATAGTCAAATCATAGGAGATAAAAGAAAAGGTGTGCAAACTACAAGAAGAATATTAGAAGAGTATTGTCTAATTTCAAAAACTAAACCTAGCAATATCAATGAAGCATGCAAAGATGAATATTGGATGGAAGCCATGAAAGAAGAACTAATGCAGATAGAGAAAAATGATACATGGGATCTTGTTCCTAGAACTTATAACAAAAATGTGATTGGAACCAAATGGGTGTTTCAAAATAAGCTGAATGAACAAGGTGAAGTGGTCAGAAACAAAGCAAGACTGGTTTTCAAATGGTACTCATAGATAGAAGGTATTGAATTTGAAGAAAGATTTTCATGTGTTGCTAGAATTGAAGTTGTAAGATTATTTCTTGCTTATGCTGATTTCAAGAATTACAAAGTCTATCAGATGGATGTAAAGTCAACATTTCTAAATGGTGACCTAGAAGAAGAAGTCTATGTTGAACAACGAGATGGATTTCAACTGACTGACAAAGAAAACATGGTATTTCGATTGAAGAAATCTCTATATAGAGTTACAAAATCTCCTACAGCTTGGTATGCTAGATTGGGTAAATACTTGTTGAAGCTTGGATTCAATAAAGGTATTGCTGACAATAATTTTTATTTCAAGCTAGATCACAATAAAGAGTTGATCATTGAAGTCTTTTTTGATGACATATTTTTGAGGGTGATGATGATTTTTGTATGAAGTTTTCTGATGAAATGAAAAGTGAGTTTGAAATGTCAATGATTAGAGAACTGAATTTTTTTTAGGATTAGAAATCACTCAGTTAGAAGATGGAATCTTTATATCCCAGTCCAAATATGTAAAAGAGTTACTAAAAAAGTTTGGCATGAAATACTCAAAGCTAGTTGGTACACCTATGGTAATGAAATGTTAACCTACACAAAATGATGATTCTCCTAAAGCAAATAAAAAAAGATAAAGGTCAATGATTGGTGGATTACTCTATTTGACTCAAACCAGGGAAAATATAATGAATTTTGTATGCATGGTTGCTAGATTTCAAGCTGATCCAAAAGAGTCTCATGTGACTGTTGTGAAAAGAATCTTCAGATACCTGAAAGGGATAGTTGACTTTGTTCTTTGGTATTCTAAGGATGATGATCTTATCCTGAGTGCTTTTACTGATGCAGATTGGGAAGGAGATTTGGATGATAGGAAGAGTACCAGTGCTGGTGCATTCTTCTTGGGAAAGAAAATGATATCTTGGCTAAGAAAAAATCACAATTATGTTTCATTATCTACTACTGAGGTAGAATACATTTCTTCTGCAAACAAATTTACTCAGGTATTGTGGATGAAGTAGATGTTGAGAGATGTTAAAATTGAGTATGAAGAAACCATTTCCATATTCTATGACAACTCAAGCACCATAAAAATTTCTAAGAATCTAGTGTTGCATTAAAAAACAAAGCATATATCCATCAAATATCACTTCTTGAGAGATAAATTAAGTGACAAAGAAGTTAGACTGGAATATGTACCTACAAAGGAAAAAATTGTAGATATATTTACTAAGACATTGCCTAAGGATACTTTTGAGTACCTTAGAGGAAAGTTAGGGGTGATTTCCCCTCCTAAACAGAACTAAGTGATTTAGGTCTTTTGATCAGTCCTTGAATTAATAGCCATATCTTATTTCAGATTGATGTTGTGGTGGCTACTACTCAGGGGGAGTACTCAAATTTGCTAAATATGAGGATCATATCATGTGTACCTTTCCCATTGATGACAAAGGGGAGAATAAAAATATGAAAAAATCTTGAAGTAAGATGGAGAAGACTCAAGAAAGGGAGAGAAGGTCTATGAGAGATGAACTGCATATCAAAGGGAGAGAAGTATGTGAGTAGCTAGTTTTCTTGATGATATTATTTTTCACATCATTGTGTTTCCATCAATGCCAAAGGGGGAGATTGTTGGATGTTGTGGTTTTGTTTTTGATATGTGGTTGTCATTTATTTCAACACTATTAGCATTGGTGATTCTGAAGGCTGTATATATTGAGGAGATTGAGAAAATTGTTATAAATATATTGCAGGTAGTTTGTGATGTTGTGAAGATCCAAGTTGTGAAAAAAAAATTACGTTGAGTTTCTGGTGTCATTCTCTAAAGGGTTTGATGTTGAGCCTATCTAGTATGTTTTTGGAAAGTTTCAATGGTACGCATTAAGAATTGACGAAGTTATTAAGTTTTGTGTTCCTACAATCACTCTATTACAGTAGCAGGTGTTTTTGGAAGAAGAGGATGAAATCTTGGAAATTTATATTATTTTGCATGTTCCTATGATGTTTGTGGATTATTTTAGATCATTCTCTATCCTTGTTGTACGTCTTCATTGTTTGGTGTGATCGTGATTGAAGGCTTTTCTGATGTGTGCTCTAGTTTTCATGTTCTTCACCGACATGATGGTGGTAGCATGTTGCGGATCCGTATGGATTAATATTTTATTTTTTTGCATGTTTGAGGATGTTTATTTAGGTTGTCACTATGTTGTGAACAACTTATGTTGGTGTGCATTAATATATGTTCATATATTAAGGCCAACAGTTACAATTTATTCTTTATTCTTGGCAGACAGAGTTGTTGATGTAAATCCATATAGCAGATATATAAGAGCAATTATCTCTTCATTGTAAGTGTATGCTTAGAGTATGCTCAATGTGTGTTTGGGAAGTACATGTGTGAATAAAGATCAAATCATTCAAGAGCAGAGAAGAGTGTGAAAGACATTGAGCAGAGTGTGAAAGAGTTTGAGAAAAGTGTGTAGAAGTTTTTCTGTGCCTAACCGAAACTATCATCAAGATTTTGTAGAAGCTAATTTCTCAGTTCAACCTCATCAGATGGATTAAATCTGATTACTTTATGCAAGGAAATTAGCCTTCCTCTAAGTAGTGAGCTCTAGGTAGTGTGCTTGAATGCATGTGCATTCATTATTTATTTATGTCATTATACTTCTAGTAGGGTATAATATTGTGGACTAACATCCACCATAGTTTTTCCCCTAACAAGGTTTCCACATTTAAATCTTGATGTTCATGTATCTCTGATGTGTTATTGATTTATTCTTGCACTGTTAATTATCAGATCTGAGATTAAAGGTTGTTTAAAGTTGAATAAGTCTTAATTATGTGACAACTGATTCACACCCCCCTTTCAGTTGTTTATTCTTTTTTTGCCAACAAAGTGGTTTGAGGATAGGTGGTATGCTCACTTGAGAAAATGATGATGATGAGGGATCAAATATTCTCCCTTGTCCAAATAATCCACCTTCTCCTTGTGAGGTTATGGGGAGAGAGACTGGTGTGTTAAGAGGATATGTCAGTATTGCAATGAAAGCGAATGGATTATTGGTCTCATGAAAGATGAGTGGGATGTATGGGTATTTTAGATCTTGAGGGACAGATTGACCCAAGATGGTGTTTGCATCCAATTCTTGGTTGTTCACAAAAGGATATGTTTGAAGAACATGAAGTAATGAACTCCCCTTGTTGAAAATTGGTTGAGTTGGTGCAAGAGATGATGTGGGTTGGTGGATGGGTTGAATGATGCTTTGAAAATATTGTGTGAATGAGACTAGTGGCATAATCTCAAGAGGTTTCTCCACAATAGTGTTTACGTCAAAATTAGAATGGATTTTAGCCCCTTATTTTTCCAATTCTAGCATATATTGTGAAGGATTGATTCTTATCATGGCATTGACAATTTTATGATTCTCGGGATTTTGGACCATTTCTATGATTTCTTCTTGAGTCATCCCTAAGAAATTATTGGTGATGTCTTCCACTTGACCTTCCTCTTGAGGATCTTGTGTTACAGTAGAGGAAGATTGGGTGGAGGATCGCTAGATCCAATGGGATTTATTTCGAGTGTGGTTTGACTCAAGTCACTTGAAGTAGATGTTTTTTTGTTGGCTTCCATGTTTTTCTTGTATTGAGATCGATTTTGATAATGGGATCAAGCACATGTGAGGTTCAATTATCTTTTATCTTGCTTAGATTGGTTCTTTTAACCACAAACACTATCTTGATTAGTTTTCAAACTGAATGTGTAATGTCTTAATTTATTTTCATCCCACAAGGTCCATTATGTGGAAATTAAGAAAATCAAGGCAATAGTTCCCTATGTTGAATTTAGTTAGAGAAAATTAAGATGTAAATCTAGATGTTTAAAAGCCTCTAAGGATGGAATCCTTGGGGCAAGCAATAACACTTGGATTTTGTCAAAGTTATTTGCTCCTCCTAAAGGGTTTGAAATTTTGAGGATTTTGTTGAATGCTTGTTTTCCCAACATTCTAGATCTAGGAAAAGTGTTTTGATTCCAAAATGATGCACAACCCTAGGATGAAAAGAGACAAAAAATTTTGAATTCCCACTTGGATAAATCCAGTTGCGCTTATTCAAAGTGGATGATTAGACACTTGACCACACTAGCTCCCCTCCATGACACACACTTCTTAGGTCAACCAAGCTCTAGTTCTCATGAATCTCCCATGATGAAATTTTCATCTCTACGTTTAACCACAAGTACATGGGATAGCTTCATAACGACCATTCTTGCACCAAAAAATAGATAGGGATTTAGCTTAATATAACAAAGGTTCTAGTATAGGAATTTTGTTCATGGGGGATCATCCATATGGCAAGAGACCATTGTTTCCCTTCTTGTTGGAATAATCCTTGTGATACTTGAACTTTCCTCAAGTACCCACACTTATATACCAAGTGGAAGTTGCTTGGCTTTAGCATTTTCCTAGTTGGGTTGTTCCCTGGGGTGATTACTTTTACCCACTAGGCAATCCCTCTAAAGTTGAACAATAGCAAACAATCACATATGTAGTTTGATCGATCTTTGTTTGTGTGAACAAAGAGAGAACACACACAATATACTTAACTCAAACTAGCAAGATTTTGTTCAATTTTAAGAAACCAAAATTGAAGTGTGGAGGCAGTCTTTTATACAACTTAATATCACCAAAATACTTTTGATTCTCAAGATCTCTATGAAGCATGAGAGAAGTGCATATTCCTTTTAAACAATATTATCTTGTAAAAGAGATTACAAAACATGAAAAAAACATGTTCATTTTAGTCCTTAAAGTAGTAATGGATTCTTTTTATGACACCAAGATGAAGTTTGAAATTGATTGTCCAATTTTTAAATCCCAAAATTAAATCTAGTGAGTTTATAATGTTATTTTTAACCAACTTGAAGACATCAAATCAATGGTTAATTTTAAACCCAAAACTAAAGTGAGTTGGCCTAAAACAGAAGATGAAAGCAAAAAATGGAAGCTCTAAGCATTTAAAAATGCTTTTTCAACTTCAAGTTCAATGCTCAATTTTATTCAACTCCAATCTGCTTGCTTTTGCTCGATTCCAATGCTCAATTCCAATGTCGACCTATCCCACAAACATTACAAAGTAAAATCTTAGAGATGAGATTTATTTCAAAGAATTAATGACAATATTTAGCATTAAAATTTAAAACACAATTCCTAAATAAAGATAGATTTTAGCATTTCCCAAATAAAATTTGGATTCAAATCACGTGAAAGATGTAGCATTTAGAAATCAAAACACAATTCCTAAATAAAGATAATTTCTAGCATTTCCCAAATAAAATTCAGATTCAAATCCTGTGAAAGATGTAGCATTAAAAAATCAAAACACAATTCACTCTCTAAGTATGGCGTCCTTAAAAAATCAAATCAAGACCAATACCCATGTGAATACATGAAACTAAATGTATATTTTGCAGAAAATTTGATTTGGGAATTCCAGTTAATAGAGAATCATAGTCAATACTAGAAATTTTTAACTTGGCTCTTGAAAAAAATAATTTAGCCCCTACCATTTGACATTGGCAATATACTCAAAACTCCTCAAAAAAAAAATTATAGTTTTCCTCTTTTATTGATAGTAAAAAAAAATTGTATTTACCAAGCATTTTACTCTCCTATATTCCAACAAAAATTAGAGAGGCGTTTTTTGAATTGCTGTCACGATTTTCCCTTAGCTAGTGAGAAAAAAACACTTAAAACATCATAAAAATTGAGGTTTGGGCATGACAAATGCTCTAGAGAACATTTTTAGATGTGAGAACAACAATTATTTTGAAGTCTACAACATTAAAAATACACCCAATCTCCAAAAACGTGGCTGCATTGTGTAACTTTTACCTCCTCTAGCCAACTTCCAGACTTCAAATGTTGCATAGAATGCAGCACATAGAATGAGTTGTATAATATCTATTTAATAAGTGTGTTAAATGCATTATATTTGAAGGCAAAATTATTTTAGAATGAACAAAGATTCGCCCTCCTTCTAGTGTCAGATGTAGATACTCAAATCTGCAAACACTTAAACTTTAACACACATTAGCATGGTTAGTCATTTAAAGCAAAGCAAATATAACCTCTCTATGAAATACTCCAACATGATTCATAATGCAAATAAAACAACAAAAGATTAAATAAACTAATTGAGAGCATACAAAAAAGCATGGTGCATACCTATCCCATAGTGGATTGGTGCTACTTTGATGTGGAAAGTATCCCTTTCCCAACCCTTGATAAGCTCTTGGATGGATGTGTGATGAAAAAAAATGGAAAGAACCTAGCTATGAAAGATGAATCCTATGCTAACTTGGATGATATTATGGATGATGATGAAATTGTGGATGAGCTCAAATGCCTAAAGTAGTTGATAGTGCAAAATGGCTAAAATTTTAGATCAAAATACAATAGAGAAGGCCTCTATTTATAAGAGAGAATGATGGAGAAATGAGCCAATGGGATGAATATGGGACTAAACATGATCCAAAGGCAAGGTGCCACTTGTCAACATGCTAGTGGAGGAGGAATGAGCACATTTTGGTGAATGTGCAAATAAATGCACTTAGGTGGATTTAAAATTTGAAAGATGGCTTGCACAAGAGGATGTGAAGGAGGAGTTAATGCCACTTGGCTCAAGAAAAAGGACCTATAAAAGATACAAATGCCAAGTTGGAGGACAAGTCCCTTTGGAGGGAGATTTCAAAATGAAGGAATATTCCAAAAAAGATGCCCTTCTGAATGAAAATTGAGGATTTAATAAATCACATGTGCAAGTTGCAAAATCTAGAGGATTTGATGGATTAGCATTAGAGTTAATTAGGATTTAATTAACTTAGATGGAGATTAGTTGATTTGACACTTTGATTTAGATTTTTTGATTTATTTAAATCAAAGAGGAATAATGAATATTAGATTTAATTTTAAAGAAAATTTTATTTACTTAATTAAAAGGGCTGATGTTAGATTTAAATTAAATAAAGGTTAATTTATTCAATTAAGGAGATGGTCTTATTAAATAAAATGATTTATTTAATAAAAGAGAAATGCTAGGATTAATTAAATAAAATGATTTATTTAATTAAAAGGAGAATTATGGTGAATTAATTAAATAAGGATTATTTAATTAAATGGTTAGTAAAGAGGTGCTTCAGGAAGAATTGATGTTAGTGAATGATGATCGAGTGTTTAATATCAATTAGGATATTTTGGACGTCTACAATTACATCAGTAGAACTCGCATAGATTATGGGACACATTACACAAAAATTAAAAAACAATGTTTGGCTCTTGTATTCGCTACGAGTAAGTTGCGACATTATTTACTAAATTCTGAAATACAAGTGATGACAAATTTTGATCCTCTCTGAAATCTTTTCAATAAAATAGACCTTTTAGAACATCTTGCTAAATGGATTATGTTGTTAATTGAGTTTGACCTTAAGTTTGTGTCCCAAAAAGAAATGAAAGGCCAAGCCTTAACCAACCATTTAGCTGATGCTCCTTCTCCTTTAGCGTTATCTATTGGTCAATGACTCTTTTCGCGATGATAGTGTGTTTACCATAGAGCTTCCTACATGGGAATTGTACTTTGATGGATCCAAATGTTGAACAGGCTATGGTGCTGGAGTTATACTAATTGCACTCATAGGTAAGCCTATTCCATTGTCCTATCACCTCAATTTCGTATGTACGAATAACACAGGTGATTATGAAGCATTAATTACTAGATTACATGTTGCTTTATTTATGGGAATTAAAGATATGAAGATCTATGGTGATTCACAATTAGTGATCAAACAAATCAATTGTCTCTATCAAACTAAACATGATAAACTATTGCAATATAAGGATCTCATATTGAACTTGCTAGAGCAGTTTGCATCCTTCACCATTGATAAACGTCCCTCAAAAAGATAATTGACACACAAATGCAATAGCTAGTGTGACTTCTCTTATCTCTCTTACAAATCCTTTTGAAAATGTCATGTTTACCATCCACCCAATCATGGAACCCTCCATCAATGATAAACCCAATGATGTCCTTCCCACATTTCTAGATAATTCATGTGAATGGTATCATGCCATATATAACTATTTAAAGGATGGTACCATTCCCGAGCCCACGACAAGAAATACTTGCATTCACCTAAAAATGTTAGCCACTAAGTACATAGTCCTTGATAATACATTGTATAGAATATCCTTTGATGTAATTCTTCTGTGATATCTCAAGGATTCTAAAACCCATATGGCTCTCGAACAATCCCATTTTGGCACTTGTGGAGGTCATTTTGGAGGAAAAACCTTAATGTAAAAACTCCTTCTCATGGGTTATTATTGGAAAAACATGGAAAAATATTGTTATGCATATGTTAAGTGATGTCATAAATTCCAAGAACATAGCAATTTGATTCATGCTCCTGCTTCTAAACTCTACGCCCAAATCCCTCTTTGGTCGTTATATGTGTGGGGATTGGATCTAATTGGAAAAGTTTCACCACCTTCTTCCACTGGACATATGTTTATCATTACTGCAACTAACTATTTCACCAAATGGGTAGAAGCTATTCCTCTCTAGTCTACAACTGCTGATGTGATATGTTGTTTCCACTTGGAACACATTATTGCTCGCTTTCGACTTCCTTCCGCATTAGTTTCAGAAAATGCCACACCATTTAAAAATAATGATGTGAAGAAGTTCCTCAAGACCTTTCATATTCAACATCGCTTTTCAACACCTTACTACCCACAATCTAATGGTCAAGTTGAAAGCACTAATAAAATCCTTGAATAAATCCTTAAGAAAACTATTAACCAAAACCAAAAAGATTGGCATACGCAATTGAAATATGCATTATGGGCCTATCGAACAATTTTTTTCTCTTCCATGGAAATACACCTTTCAACCTTATTTATGGTACCAAGGCTATCATACTTTTAGAGTTAGAAATCCCCACATTGTGGATTGCTCTCCAAGGTCTCGCTGATAATGACACCTATAAGAAACAACGACTACACCAACTTGAAATGATTAATGAACAACACATTAATGCTCTTGATCATCTTCAAGCTTACACTAAAAAATTACAACAAAAACATGATACCGGTGTCATCCCTCAAGAATTTCAAAAGGGTGATTTAGTTTTATATGAAAATTAGCGAAATACCATGGTCAACTACACTGAAAAATGCATGTTCAGTCCTAATTGGTTAGGACCCTATGTGATAAACATGAATTATGGATCTATTACTTACACCTTAACTGAGTGCGATGGAACTCCTCTTAAAGACCCTATTAATGTTGCACATTTGTGTAGGTATTATGTCTAATCCCCTTTTGAATGGTATGAGTTGTAAAGAAATGTTGTTAGAGCTATTGGACTATATCCTATATGCTTTCTCATTGCTTCGTTCTTCACAAATCATTATGTATGTGTCTTGAACACTAAGGTGATTATTTAAGTCATTTTATAATTGCTTTAGGTTTCATAATATTCAAAATTTCCTCTTGTGTGTTAGGTTGCTTTCATAAGTGCATAACATACTAATCCCTATGTTGTATCTAATAGAAACTATAATATTTTTTTAATCATATCACATCAAGCTTTGTTAAATCATGTAGACATTAATTAAGTAATCTTATTTAATTAACCACATTGGTATTTAACATTCACATATTAAACCAAAACATATAACATAAAAATGCATATATATATCAAAATATTTTATGTACATGTCATCATAATATACGATGTCATTGAGGACTGTGAGTACCAAATCCCTCAGGATATGGTATTTGTGATGCATCAGTAGCTAGACATCGGGAGATGGTTGTGTGTGATCGTGATCACGATCCACTGAATTTGATCATGAACTCCATCCCCTCCATCCACACAAGTTCCATGCAATGCCCTCCTACTATCCGATCCCTCTCTACCTGTAGCCGTGTCACCTCTCTCTCTAGTCTCTCAAACTCCGTCAGAGTCCACAATGACTATGCATGTACTATAGTTCTAGCTCAACATATCTATCTCTTCAAGCCCTCGTATGCTACTCATAGTCTCGCAAAGGGTCTCAGTGACTCTGGATATCACTCCATAATAGGTGGGGGCATGTAATCTAAGTCCATCTCCTCCTCGATGAAAGAAACTGGCACTATCTCTACAACCACCCAATGGTAGAGATCTTGCCAATCCTTTATGGGCCTTGGAAGATATAAATAGAATATAATGAGTACACATCATGATATACATAAAATTATACATCAAAACACAAAGTACATGCATCAAACATTAAATATCATCACCTATATCTTTGATAGGATGAGAGATATCAACCTCATCCTGTGTAGGGGGCATGAATGTTGTGCTAGCCTCTGCTTGGCTATGAGTGCTGGTGCCTACTACTGATGTTGCTCGAGATCTAGTCATATGAATGGGTGAGGTATCTCCCCACTCATATCGGTCCTCAACTAATCCCTCATCACTCTCATGCAGGGGTGGCTCCTCATCCTCCTCCTCCTCCTCCTCTCCCTCCTATCCATCATAATTTGGATCTACATCCTCATCATACTCCTCATCAATAATGTGAAAAATATGTTTGCAGCCCTATAGCATGTCTCCTCGGATATATCCTCTCTTTAATCCCCCTCATCTAGTAATGTTCTTTCATCCCCTATAGGCTCATCAATCAGAAAAACCGAAGCTAGTTGTGATGCTATCCACCACTTCTCATGATCTCACATGTCATTGACATCATCTGGGTCAAAGACTGGTGGCTGATCATGATCAGAATAATTAGAGTCACTATGGATGAAATCATCTAGCATGAAATGTGTTGTGTCACCCAGTCTCTGGGCACTTTGCACTGACCTCCTAAAATCTGATCATGCCCTAGGTGGTCTCTGAATCTATCCAAACTACCTCATTACTCAGTCATAGTAGAAGGGATGTAATATGTGATCATGCCGACCAACTAGAAATCTATCCAACTGAAATATCCAAATCTATCTTGTATGGTCTAGCCACTTTAGTATAAGCTGATAAGGTCTCCACAAGATCTCATCCTCCTCTATTCGATTGAACCTCACTCTCCAAAAGTGTAAATCTACATACTTCCATTACCGTAAAAGAGGATAGCCAAAAGCCCAAGGATACCACACTATTGTAGGACATAGGAAGCCAGTAGGCCTGATTCAAGTGATATGCTCTAGGCACCAAACTTACAGAAGCGTATAGTGCACCTTGTTCTCTAGCTCTCTGAATATAAACCACCCCAAATCATAGTATAAGTGTGCAAGGATAGAATGTCCCCAAGGATACTTTGTCATGTACTCCACCACCCCCCATATTAGGTGCACTAGCCTGACATTGAGGTGTGTTTCTCATCCATCTAGGAGGAGTATCTATGCGATGGTATGCATCATAATTCATCTCACCAATGGCACTTGTGAATATAGTAGCAGTGTCAGGTCAATCCATCCCACAACCCTATCATCATAATCTGGTCCATCAAGGTAGTACTGCATTTCTTCCTACTTCTCATGAAAGATATAACCCCTTTGGATTTGTACCCACTCCCCCCGAATAGGAACTTAGATTATTTAGTGTACGTCCTCTAGCATGATGGTCATCTCTCCAATAGGAAGGTGGAAGGTGCATATATCTGCATCCCATCGCTTGTACAATACCATCAACATAGCATCATGGTACCTCATGGGGGCATGAGGTACACCCAATAAATACCTACCTCTTGTAAGTGCTTTATTTCCACCACTGACAAAGTGGGGGATAGGGCTCTTAGAAAGCTTAGTTCTCTCCCACCCATATGTTGATGAAATCAGGTGGGTACCTATCAAAAACATTAAAATATGCTCTCTAAATCAAATATCTTCAATTTTACTCTAATTCGTCATGCAAGTGTACTAATGTTGTTCTTGTGTGCTTTCTCTAAGGCCCTAAACACTTTCGAACCCTTTTGTGACACTTCATGAAGAAACAAGACACTTTGTGAACAAAACAGACACTTTGTGAACAAAAGGGACACTTTGTGAAAAAAAGGGACATTTTGTGAAAAAAAATTCCACGATCCTAAATTAACCTAAATATGCTTATAAATCATCCTATAATTGCAAAAAAATAAAAGGTACCTGAATCGACTCACCTCATGATGCCACTCACCATAGGGCACCTGGTCTTGCAGCGCATCCAATTTCGTAGGTATGAAATCACGTGTGCTCGACATCTTTCGCTATCTCCTCATCACTCTCAAGATACAATAAGGTAAATGAACAAGTAAGTGGAAATTTAGTCCATTTTCATTCTTTTTACTCTTTCTCATTTTCATGTAAGCACGTTTGTTCTTTTAGTATCTTACACCTATTAGTGTGCTTTTCATTCAAAACCACATACTAGGTGCTAGTGAACACCATTTTTTATGTTGTTTATTGCATCAGAATCATGTTTCCACGCTTTGCATCATCACTCACCTATCATTATGTGCCATAGTACTTGGAAATTCCCTCTGATATGCATATCCTCATTCGATGTGGCTAGATTGCTACCTTGATTCCACCTCCATAAAGCAAGTGGAATCAAGGGGGGCATACATCTACCCTCAAATTTGATTTCTAGGAATTAGATAAGAGAATTTTTGGACTACTAATGAATTGTGTTGCAGGATGCGGTTCCTAACTTTTTGGTTTTATAGATAACTACACTAGGGGCTTCATTCTCCCATCATTGGATGAGTATCCTTTTATGAAAACAAAGTGCATTGTTTAGATTCTTTTATCTGAGATATGCACATAGAGTCATATGGTCGTTAAAGTGGGGGCTAAATGTGTCACCAAAAATTGTATACCTTTGAAGAAAAGGACAATTTTGTGCCTAATTTTGTCCTACTTTAGGTACCCTTGCATCAATCACCCTCCTAAAACAGCATTTACAGGCTCCTAAAATTCATTATTTTTACTTTGAGGCCTATTTTACCTAAGGAACCATATAAGTCCTGACAAACAACACCAAAATCACTCAAAATTCACACATCCCAGCTCAAAAACCCCTAGTGGGACAAGGTCGCTCAAGGTGGTGACCTATTCCTTTTTAGGGTTATTTACATTTTTAAATGGGAAAATGTCTGATTTGCTAAAAATTCCATATGGGTTTTAGCCTCTTAGGTCAAAATAACTGGCAATTAGGTATATTGCTTATAAATACTTGTTTTTAGGTCATTTTGACAACTTTTTGGTCATTTTTCACAAGCAATCTCAAGCATCAAGTATTGAACATATTCCACAAGAATATTCATCTCTCTTTGTATAGCAAAGTTGAATCTTAGGGTAGCCAGCTAGGGTTTTTGCACATCTTCAAGCTCGCCTCTCACTCAAGATCTTATATTGCAAAGGATTGATCATGGATTCCTATTGAAAATCAAGGAGAAATATAGGTTGAGGAGGTGTAGTTAGCCACAACATCACACCTAATGACTTTTTTTCAAAGTTATTCCATCTTCCATTTTCTCTCTATCGTCATATTTAACATGATTTTGTGGATCTGAGCTTGGATTTCAGTGAAGAAGCAGAGTGTAGACTATAGACCTCTGACTCCACTTTTAGTTTTCCTAAAAAAATGAAAGGGACTAGGTCACCAATAGTGGTGACCTAGTCCCACTATAGGTTTTTGTCAAATATTTTAGTAGATGAGTACCTAGTTGGTTAGGACGGAGCCCAGAGCAGTTTACTAGAATTGAGACTGGGTCACCTAGTTTGGCGTAAGTGTTCTAGTGGGCACAAAAGTCAGATTTTATAGATTTCCAAAGGCTTCTGCAATCTCCACTTTGGTCCTCATTAGTTTCTAGGTGCACTTGTCTAATCCGTTATGTTATTTTACCTTGTATAGTCTTTATTTCATCCTTTTGCATAACGTCATGTGTTTTCAAACAATGTAGATTTCATTAGCCTACATGCAATAATTAGTTTCACTTATCAAATTATATCATTTAGCATACTTCATATAAGCACTTCAATCATATTCAATCCTAATATTGAATGAATCCCAAGATTTATGTTCCCAAAGGGAAATCCCCTTTCTTCTAGGTGAAAACCCTAGAAAGCTTTGGGGACCCATCCCTTTAACCCACACATAAATTTTGTGGTTCATTTACATCCTTTGGATTATTTAGCTTAAGGATTTCATTCCCTCAAGTTAAGGTTTTCAAAATCAACCTTTATCTAAACTTGATTGGGAACTTACCTATCCTAAGTAAGCAAAGATAAAATACCAAATCACCCAATCGTAAGGATCTAGATTGTAATCTTTGTTGCAAATTCAATTTTTCACATACCCTTTATCCATGATCTATCCTTACCATTATCCAATCCAATCAATCATCCAAAAAACAAATCAATTATCTTAAATCAATCTTAATCCTTCAAACATATCTTACAACATCCCTATACTTATTGTGAATGGTGATCCTAGACCTACACAAACACAAAGAACAAGCGCATGATTAGCTCAAAATGCAAGTTAGAAACAACATTCCCCATTGATTCATTTGAAATAAGAAAAAAATAAATAATTTAAAGAAAATAATTAAAGAAGCTATCAAATCCTATTCAAATGAGCAAACTCTCAATGCCATGGGGAATTGGTGCTATTTTGATGTGGAAAATAGCCCTTCCCAGTTCCTTGCAATCTTTGATGATATTTGATGAAGATTAATGATCTTTGATGAAAATAAACCATAACCTAGCTATGAAAGATTAAATTTGGATGAAAATTCCTAATATTGTGGATCCAAATGAGCATGGTAATCTTACATGGATTGTAGATGTAGAAATGAAAAATATACAGATTCGATTCGACACACTTGATCCCGACTACTAACAACATTCCTTCCAAAATCACACTCTTAGATTATCATCACCTTCTATCTCTTAATTAAATAAATCATTATTTATTTGATTAAGTCATTCTCCTCTATTGATTAAATTAATCAATTTAATTTAATTAACCTTATATCTCGGTTTAATTAAATAAATCATTTTGTTTGATTAAAGTCTCTAAAGTTTTCTTATCAAATTCAATAAATTAAACCTTATTTAATTTAATCTAGCATTTCCCCTTTTAGTTAAATAAATCAAAAAAACATTTATTTAATTAATATTTCCTCTCATTTTTTATTTAAATCAATCCTAAAATCTAAGTCAAAATGGTCAAATCACCTAACATCTCATCAAATTAATCAAATATTGATTAAGTTAATCTCTATCACTAAAATCCCCTAGAGAATGCAACTTGCACATTAAAATGGATTTAATTCATTTATTAAATCTCTATTTTTCCTCACATGGCATAAAAGGGAATATTCCCTCAAGTTTGAATTCAAAAAGTCCAAGTGGATGGGTACTTCCAACAAAGAATTCACTCCTCTTACATGTCCTTGTGCATTATCCAAGTGGCATTTATTTCATTCCTTTTCCCCTCTCACATGTCATTTCCTCGATTTCAAATTCCACCTAATTGCATTTATTGGAACTTTGGCCAAAATGTGCACAACCATTAACCACTCACATCTTGACAAGTGGCACTTGGCCATTGGATGTTGAATGATCCCACATTCATCCAAATCCCTCATTCTTCCAATTTGGAAATTTATAAATGAAAGGTTATTCCTCTCATTCAACATCTACAATCTCATGCAAAGTTACTCTCTTGACATTGAGAGCCAATTTTGTGCATTTCATTCCATATGTTCATCCTTTTCACAATTCCCTAGCTAGGTTATGCCAAAATCTCATCAAGGAGATTTGACCAGTCCACATATCATCAACATTTGCAACTTAGGAGTTGGGAAAGGGCCAATTTTTACACATCAATTGGCACTAATTTCCCCATGGGATCAAGAGTTTGCTTAGTTTAGATAGATTTAATTTCGTTATTGCACTTGTTCTTCATTTCTTTTCTATCTAAATTTAGTAAATGGATTTCATGGGGAATCCTTGTTTCACCTTGCATATTGATCTAATATTATGTTTTGTTGTTGCTTTTGTGTAGGTTTGAAACCAGGGTTCACATTTTGGTGCTAGAAGGAGGACAATCTCAAATTCTAAATATGTTTTTTTGAAAATTTTGTGCTTTTCTGTTACTTTTATAGGTCCTAGGAAACTATGTCACACACATGCCCATGACACTATATTCCACCACTCTGAACCCAAACTGCATGACACTTGTTTCCCACGCCATATTTTTTAAGTTTAAAACTCCTTCACGGATCTGTGCGTCCAAACTACGCTGCACACAGTCACGAATTTCTCTATTGCACCGCTTTGAGAGGCATAGCTATACTACACTGCACTTTTCCTAAACTGTGTCGCACCCACTTTCCCACTCAATATTTTTCAAAATCTTCAACTCTGCCGCAGATTTTTGAGTTGCAAACTATGTCGCATACCAAGCTCCACCACACCTGCGCTCTTTGGTTTTGGAGAGCACCACACTTAGTAAAAAGTGCGGCGCTATTTGTTCCAAATTGCGCCGCACTAGCTAACTGCACCACGAAAAAACAGTCATAAATTCAAATTAACTTTTTTTAACATGTGCATTTTTTGGGTTTTTAGATTTTTGAATCATTAACCTATTTGTTGTTCCTGTACTCTCTAGTTTTTATCATCTTGCAAGTTAGGACAAGGAAGAAAGCGAAATGGAAGGTTAAATAATGGCATCATTCCCATCTTATATAAATTGTTTGTGAACACTATAGTGTTGTTTAACACTTGAGAGAATTCCGAATCTCTTTCAAAGGATTTGTTACCTCGCATGCCTTAGAAAACACTAATTTTTCTTTTGCATTTTAAAAAGAATAGCACAAATTTCTTTTTCAAAAGTTTGCAAAAGGGCTTAAAATGAACCTTAGAAACAATCTACTAGATTTGGTTTAAGGTTGAAAAATTGAACAAGGAAACTTCCACATTTGAATTGGTGCTTTAAAAATAATTCATTTTTCTTTGAGGGTTTAAAATGAACAAATGCTATTTTGTTTTGTAATTGTTTATTCAAGTTAATATCATCAAAATGGCGTATGTGCTTCTCTCATGCCTCACGGTGATCTTGAGAATCAAAAGTTATTTTGGTGATCTTAAGTTGAATAAAATAATCTCCTCCACATTTCATTTTTGGAAATAAAATTGAGCCAAACGTGCAAGTGTGAGCACGGTATATTGCAAGTGTTCTCCCTTTGTTTTTCAATGAAGGTTGATTAAACTATGGGATATGCTAGCTTGCTATTTTTTATCTTAGAGGGCCTTCCTTGTGGGAAAAAGTACTCACCCAAGGGAATGACCCAACCGGGAACACGCTAAAGCCAAGCGACTTCTAACCGGTATATAAGTGTGGATTCTTGAGGAACGTTCGAGAATCATGAGGATTATTCCAACGAGAAGGGAAACAATGGTCTCTCACCACATGGATAGTCCCCAACAAATGAAATGCTTTCATTAAAACCCTTGTTTAGCAAAGGCCAAAATCTTATCTATTTGTTGGTGTAAAAGGTCATGTCCTTTGAATCCGCCCCACGTTATACATACAGTTTTGTTGTAGAGATGAAAAGTATGCCATGGGAGATTCATGGGTACTGATGTTTAATTGACCTAAGAAGTGAGTGCACTATAAGGGGGAGCCTATTTGGTCAAGCATCTAATCATCCACACTAAATATGCATAGCTGGATTCGTCCAAGTGGGAACCTAACAAATACTATATTTTCAGCCTAGGGTTGTGCATGCTATTGAAACACCTTGCTTGGTTCTAAAACATTGAGAAAAAAAAAATCACAAAAGCTTGGAAATTTCAAACCCTTTGAGGAAACAAATATCCTTTAATGAATCTAAGTGCTCTTGCTTTCCCTAGGGATTATATCCTTAGAGGTTTCTAATTTCTTGGGTTTTATTGCCATTTGTCTCACCAAAGTCAACACTACGAAACTTTTTCCCTAATTTCCTTGATTTCCACAAGATTCAAATGGATTAGTCTAAAAGCTCATGAGGAGCATCTTGAAATGCTACTTGAAGTTAGAGAAAGATTTGTGTATAATTTCTATAAGAAGGCTTCAAAGAATAACCCAAGTTTGTATGCATTTTATTTATCAACAAAATCCTAAGCTTTTTCAAAGGTTTTTTTTTCTCACATAGGAAGTATAGCATGTTCTTCAATACTGAGGTCTTGTAAAAAAAAAAGAGTCATGTCTAGGTCAAAGTCTTCACTCTTATCCATATCCCCATCAATCAAATTTCCTCCCACCAACAAATTTTTGGGAACTTAAAAAAATCATTTATGCTAAACTTAAAGGCAAAATCAGCATCACTTTGTTTGACTTAATACACCTAGTCAAACTTTCAATCCTCTTGAACAAATTTTCCTCTAGGATAAAACAACTTCCTAAGGTCTACTAGTTCATGATCACCTTGATTGGATTAACACACTTAGCCAATTCATGCTCTTGTGCAAGTTTTCTCTAGGATAACACAACTTCCTAGGGTTTACAAGTTCACCATTATCTTGTTTGATCTAATACACCTAGTCAAACTATCAAAATCAATCCAAGTCCTAAAAGTTTAGCATTACCCCTAAAAAGTTATTCAAAAGTTTCACTCATTCACCTCATCCATTTATTCCATCCCCATCACCACCCCTTTTGATCCTTGGACTCTCCTAGTTCTTCTCCTCTTTTGGGCTTAAAGATTAAGATCAAATGATCTCTATTTTATGGTCTAAACAAGATCACAACACAAGAGGAACATGGAAAAAACCAAAGAAATATCAACTTCCAGTGACTTAAGTCAAGTAACCACTGAAGTAAACCTTGTGGGATCAAGCAATCCCCCAAATAGCTCTTCTCTACCATTACAAAATCCTCAAGAGGAAGGCTATGAAGAGGAAATCACCAATGAGGACTTGGGAATGACACAATCAGAAATTCTAGAAATGGTGCAAAATCTAGAGAATCATAAAATTGTCAATGCCATGTTTAAATGCATACACATGTAAATGAAAGGAGAGGTCTAGTTCCCTTTTGACCTTGACGTAGGCACTAGTATGGAAAGGCCTCTTACAGCCATACCCCCAATGTCAATTCCAAATATAACTAAAGAAATTCCCCAAACCATATTGAAAATCACATCAACCTCACAAATTGTAAACAAGGGAAGTACCATGTTTCATGAATTATAAAAGCATCGCCTTGTAAACAAAAAAGAGGTAAATTTCAGCACCACACCAGATAACTCTATCTCGGTGAAACCATCACACCCATACATCCCACTCACTTTCCATAATCACGTAGATTCATCCTCATTCCATGCAACACCAGCCTATCCGTTAAACATAGAAACTTCTCTATCACAAGGAGAAGGTGGTTTGTTTGGAACAAAAGGTGTCACTGACCCATTCTTCTTCTAGGGGAGCATACTATCTTTCCCTCCATTACCACTCATATCTATATCACCTCTTGGATTAGGTCTTTCGCCCCTACACATCGCTAGTTTCTCAAATTAAGGCAATCTGAGCATCACAAAGAATCCTCTCCTTTTGCCAGCAGCATCACAACAACAAGTGGCAACCACTCAAGCCACCATGGTCAATACATCAGTTAGTCCTCAAATCTCTCAAAACATACCTTTTCAAGGACCGATCATCTCAACCACACCACCAACAACCCAAATCCTTGCCACCAACACAACCCTTTCACCCATCACAATGGTTAGCACCATTCCCAATCCACCACCAATCCCACCAAAAGCTAATGTAATGAATTCATTCATCACCATGATCCAGGCCATCCATCCAAAAGGCCAATCATTAGAGGGTACTTCAACAAAACCAAAAAGCTACATAGAAGGATTCTTAGCAAGCGCAAGCACAACTAGTTGCCCAACAAGTTGCACAAGTTGGACAAGCCCAACAAACCACACAAGTCATGCAAGCAGCCCAACAAGCACAAGCTCAAGCTTAAGCCCAACACCAAGCTCAACAGGTGCAAGCACAATACCGGGCACAATTGCAAGAAATTCATCAATAAGCATACCAATAAGCCCTACAAGATTTTCAAGCACAAGATAAAGCTAAACAACAAGCTTTGTTGGCACAACAACAACTAGACTAGCAACAAGATTTGTTTGCACAACAACAACTAGACCAGCAACAAGCTTTATTGGCACAACAACAGCTAGACTAGCAACAAGCTTTGTTGGCGCAACAACAGTTAGACAAACAACAAGATTTATGGGAACAACAACAGATGGACCAACAACAAGCTTTGTTGGAACAACAACAACAAGATCAACAATAAGCATTTTTGACACAAATGTAGGTATATCAGTAGGCCTTGAACTCACAACAGAGCTTGTGAAAAACTCCCACCAGTACCCCTCTCATCAATCAAACACCCCAAACACCTCAAAAGATATTCATCTCACCTCCCTATCTGCACAACGATGTTGCAACACAAATCAAATTGCTCTCGTAGCAGGTGATGGACCTCCAAATAGGAAAAACAACCAAAATTTTGGGCAACTTGTGTCCCTATCCATTTAACAGAGATCTCACAATGATACCATTCCCAAAGGGATTTTAAATCTCCAAATTCGATAAATATAATGGAACAGGAAACCATGAAAATCATGTCAGGGAATTTCAAGTGCATTACATGGAGGTTGCATATGATGACACATATCTAATGTGACTTTTCCCCTAGATTCTGGTTGGTCTTGCCATAGAATTATTTTCTCGCCTACCCACAGGGATTAAAACATTCTAACTAATACTGGAAGCATTCCTTAAAAATTATGCTTTCAACATGGGTGTAGATGTTAGTTTGGAAGAACTATCAATTCTCAAACAAAGAAAAGGAGAGCTATTTGCATCCTTCTTGCAAAGATGGTGATCCAAGGCCTATCAGAGCAAGTGGAGCATGCTAGAAGAACAACAATTTTTCACAATCATATCTAATCTAGATGAAAACTAGGCATTCCAAATGCAATGCATCACAACGTATGATTAGTTGATCCCAAAGGCACTCAATATCGAAAGATCCCTTATTGCATGAGGAGGCACATCAACATTTCCTCCACCACAGGATAACCACCTGTCCAACAATTATAACAATAAACCTCCAACATGGTTGAGAAATAAAAATATCACAAACGACGACGTGGTCAATGCTAAGGTGGTCATAAATGCTCCTAAACAGAACATCCAAACTCATCACCAGCCACAAAATCACATTTAAAATAATGTGAAAATTAATACAGTAGAACAATAACAACCACTTCCTAACAACCAAATCAATAACTTGGGCAATCAAGGAGGACCACCTCCCGAAAAAACATATCCTCCGAAGTGGAAGTTCATGACTCTTGGAGAATCAATTGAATACATAATGAAGAAGTTGGTAAAAAAAAACCTTATCAAAATTGCCAACTTTGAGCAATATGCGGAACCCATGACCAAACCACCATGGTATAATGAAAACATCCTCTGTGATTTTCACAAAATCAAGGGACATACAACCACAAATTGCATGAGGTTGAAGAATATCATCCAAGACCTCATTGATGACAAGAGCATAAACATTGAACAAACAGCTAGAAATAACGACCTTAAGATATACACAAATTCAATGCCAAATCATAATCAAGGAAATAGCTAGGGGTACAAAAAAAGGGAAGCAAAAATATGCTAGTGCTAACCTAGTATATAAAGAGATAGTCACATGTGTAGATGAAATGGTCATGGTTATTAACATCAAAGAAGCCAATGCTAATTGTGGAGTCACCACACATGATAGAAAGGTCACTATTTTAGGGGCATCAAAACCATCTAAGACCCCCATTTTGAGTACAAAAGTTGTTCCTTATGACTATAGTGTCATCGACCAACTGAAAAGAACCCCCACCCAAATCTCCATCATGGAATTGTTAAAAATTTCCACTTCCCATAGGAAAATCCTTGATGAAGCATTAGCGACATCCACCATCTCCACTACCCTTGACACATAACAGTTTCAGGCTATGTTTGGTAATATCGTTACCCCAAATATCCTTACATTCTTCGATCAAGATTTCCCCGCCCAACCATCTCATAATCGCGCACTTCACCTTTAAGTGTTGATTCACAAAAAGAAAGTCAAAATGGTCCTAGTGGATGGAGGTGCAAGCCTTAACATTTTCTCTCTCAAACTTATAAATAACTTGGGACTCTCTGAGGATTCCACTAACAAGAACAAAATCATCACTATAAAAGCATATGATGATCAAGAAAGAGTGTCTCAAGGCATTATCAAAATTCCAATCCCAGTGGGACCAGCAACCATGGAGACTACCTGTCAGGTCCTTGACCTCAACCTACCATACAAAATCCTCCTAGGATGCCCATGGATCCATGGAATGAAGGCAGTTGCCTCAACATAACATCAATGCATTAAATTCTTGTACCAAAATGAGGACGTCACTATACATGGTGATCCAAAACCACTTTCTTACTGCAAAAACTTGGAAGCCATGTTTTATAGAATCTCCCAAGTGCCAAAAAATGATGAAGGTCCATCCACTACATACATAGATCCATCTAACCTTGCCTCCACTTCTGTGATAGAGACACCCACCATCCCTGATATATCCAAAATAAAACTCATGATCCAGGACAATAGGTGTGGAGACTACAGAATAAAGAAGAGTGTGTTTATTGTAGGAGAGTTACCAAAATCTCTTAGGTCGCATGGGCAACCTCGATCAACCGAAACACCTTTCCACACCCTTAGGGCAGACCCTTCTGGATTCCACCGTTGGGGAGACCTAAGTTAGGAAAATGTTGATGAGGAAGATATTTCAAGCATGATATACTGTGATGAAGGACCCACACCCACACTACCCATGGATGAAGCTAGTAGAGGATTCCAAATAATGCTTGGTATGGAATACAATAGGAACGAAAGCCTAGGAAGAAATAGTGATGGACGACTAGAGCCCATAATTGTAGAAAGAAGAATGAGAAACTTGGCCTTGGATGTACCCCCCTGAGTATAACCATGCGTGGTAGAGGTACTCCTAGTAGGGCAGTTACATCCCCTCCTCAAGTATCAACAACCACCCTTTGACTACCCATATGCACAAGTATCCCCCTAGATAATTTAACTTTTGAGGTAACTGATGTTTGTGCCAATAGTGATGATGAGGATACCATAGCTGAACTTCCCTTGCTTTTTGAGGATTCCTCCTTACTAATGATTAGTTCCTCACCCACTGAGTCAAACCAACAAACTTATAAAATCAACTTAGTGTACCCTCAACTCATTGACCATGACCAACGAGGACCGCCAATTCTAGACTCATTCAAAAATGATGAGGCACTCTAAGAATTCATGGGACTAAGGGATGTAGCTCCATGTGGGGATCACAAGGCTAGTTTCGACATCACATTAGACACCCAAGCATATTACAAGGAGATGATTGAGTCCTTCAGTTACAAAAGAAAAAGAACGAGAATAAGCTCAGAGTTATTGAGTGAAAACCACACTATGGTGCTCTCTAACCACAAAATAGTAAAAATAAAGGATGCATCCAATGGTGAAAAACTCTCTGAGGTGCTAGAGAATGAAGGATTCAATCTCCCCCTACTGCACTATATCAGGAGAAATCAACAATCCTGGCAGAACAGTGTAATCTTGTCAACTTAGGAATAGAGACAACACCACAAATTACTTTCTATGTTGAGTTGCTTCTGACAGAAGAACAAGAACTACTAGCAGCATATCTAAAGGAAAGGAAGGTAAATTTTGTATGGTACCTATGCCAACATGCCAGGTCTGGATCTGGAAGTTGTGGTTCATCATTTGGTTGTTTACCTTAGAGTGAAGCTAGTAAGACAAATGCTAAGGAAAATGCACCCTCAAATAGCTTTGCTAGTAAAGGTAGAATTGCAGAAACTCCTAGATATTGGCTTCATACGCAAAATTGACTATCTAGAATGGGTATCCAATCTTGTACCAGTTTCAAAACCAAATGGGGGCATCTGTATCTATAGAGACTTCAAAGACCTTAACAAGGCATGTCCAAAGGATGATTTTCCACTACCTAACATTGATATGATAGTGGACATGAGAGCCGGACATGAGATGCTATCATTGATGGATGGTTTCTCAGGGTATAACCAGATAATGATTGCAAAAGAAGACTAGCATAAGATGACATTTATGTGTCCATGGGGAACCTACTAGTGGAATATGATGCCATTTGGGCTAAAAATGCAGGGGGTACATATCAGAGGGCCATGACATGATAAACAAAACCATCAAAGATTATGTGGATGACATACTAGCTAAATCAAAGAAGAGACAAAACCACATAGCAACCCTAAGTGACATCTTCGACAGATTGGAAAAGTACAAGGTCAGGCTCAATCCCATGAAATGTGTCTTTGGGGTACAATCAAGCAAACTTCTGGGATACATAGTATTGATGAGTGGAATAGAGATGGATCCCGCAAAGGTTAAAACAATCCTCGACATGGAAGAACCAAGGACACTGAAACAACTCAGAGGATTACAAGGAAAACTCTAGTCCATTCGGAGGTTCATAGTGCAACTGGTGGAAAAACAAGTTGCATATTCACATCTACTCCACAAAGGAGTGGCATACAATTGGGACAACAAATGCAATCAATAATTTGATAAAATCAAAGAATATTTTCTAACGCAACCAGTATTAATGCCATCCATTGTAGGAAAACCATTGATCTTATACATCTCAGCAACAATAGTAGCCCTGGGTGCTCTTTTAGCTCAGCACGATGAAAATGGGACAAAAAGGGCCATCTATTATATCAGAATAACAATGGTTGGCCATGAGTTAAACTACTCATTCATTGAAAAATCCTGTCTAGCAGTAGAGTTTGCTTCACAAAAATTTTGACATTACATGTTGGCACACAAAATCATACTCACTGCCAAGATAAATCCCCTAAAGTATCTACTATCAAAAGCTATGCTCATAGGAAGGATAGCTAAGTGGGTCATGATACTATCAGAATATGACATTGAATACGTTGAGTGAAAATAAATCAAAGGAAAAGTCATTGCAAACCAACCGGCATAAGCTCCCATCTATGCAGAGAATCCACTCATATCAGAATTTCCAGATGATTCTATCTTTAATCTCAGCATAGTTGATCATTGGAAACTCTACTTTGACAATTCCCAAACACAACATGGATCAGGTGCCAGTATTTTCTTCATCACCCCTTAGGGGGATTGTATACCTAGATCCTACAAATTGGCATTCCCCTGTACCAACAACATTGCAGAGTACGAGGCTTTAACCATAGGTCTCAAAATTGTAGCACAGTGGCGAATCATGGTACTAAAATTTTATGGAGATTCATAGCTTATTATCAACCAAGTCAATGGTGAGTACCAAACTAAGGATGATAATCTCACACCATACAAGAAGCTAGTATAAAGCCTTAAAGAATCATTTATTGATATCACCTTTGAGTAGATACCGAGGGCTAACAAAAGAGCAGCTGATGCCATTGCAACAATTGGATCCTTACTGGATATCCCTCACAATGTCTCGAAACATGAATTCTTGAGAGAGCAACTTCTCGTACCCACTTTCAAGGTACTAGAGTCAGAATATGCATGCGAAATCATTGGTCCTAGTGATCTTTGGTATCACGACATCTACACCTACCTGAGAATAGGAGTCCTCCTAGCTGACATTACCCCAAACCTCAAATGAACCTTTGTCAAAATGTCCTTAGGTTTTTTCATCCTAGGGGAAACCCTCTTCCATAGGAGCATTGATGGAACCCTATTACGTTGCTTAAAACTTGAGGAAGCCCTGATTGCTCTGACTGAGGTACATAATGGCACTTGTGGTTCACATTCGAGTGGTATGACCTTGTTCGAGAAGTTACTAAGAACCGGGTACTACTGGCCAACAATGGAAAGGGGGGCAAATGAATTTGTGAGAAAATGTGTACAATGCCAGCAGCATGGAGACCTTATTCATGCACCAGCTCAGGAACTCCATCCTATTGTTACACCATGGCCCTTTTCACAAGGTGGGCTCGATCTCATAGGTAAAATCACACCCACCTCATCCAACGGCCACAAGTTCATCATCACCGTCACAGAGTACTTGACAAAGTGGGTCAAAATGATTCCTATGACCAAAATCACTGGAAAGAAGATATCAAATTTCATCCTAAACTATCTCATTTTTCGATATGGTGTCCCCCAATCCATTATCTCTGATAATAGGACACCTTTCAAGAATTAGGATGTCTACAACTTATATGACAAATTCAAAATCCAACATCGCTTTTCCACTCCATACTACCCCCAAGGCAATGGCCAAGCAGAAGCTACCAACAAAACCATTCTGAAGATCCTTAAGAAAACAGTCAATGACTTTGGTCATGAATGGCATCTACAGCTAAATCCCACCTTATGGGCATACCACACCAACATCCACATTCCAACAGGTGCCACCCCATTCTCCCTGGTCTACAGATTAGAAGCCATCTTAGCAATCAAGATCAAGATCCCACCACTAAGAATATCATTGGAAAACCTCATCATGAATGAAGAATATAGGGTCTCATGATTGAATGAGATGGAGTTATTAAATGAATGGTGAATGGATTCCCTCAACCATCTACAGGTGTATTAGAATCACCTAAAACATAGCTACAACAAGAAGATCACGAAACACACCTTCCAAGTCGGTGAACTTGTGCTGAAAAAGAACCAAAGGAATGTGTCGAATATAGAGTGCAAAGGTAAATTTAAACCCAATTAGCTAGGACCTTTCGTCATGAAAACTAGCTATAAATCAGGATCCTATCAATTAGCAACACCAGAAGGTGAGCCTCTGTAGGAGCCTCTGAACAACTCCCATCTCAAAAAAAATTATGCCTAAGAACTTGCAAGGTATAGAATCAAAAAATACAAAAAAAATTAGAAAATATCCTGAAAAAATGGTCACCTTGATGAAAACCTAGCAAACAAGCATCTTGGTGATAACAAAAAAAGTAATAAGCACAAAAATCCAAAAAAAGGAAAAAAAAAGGATTGAAAACAGTAAAGAAAAAAATCGTCCTCTAGTGAAAACCACTTTGGTGGTGCTTTGGACAAGTACCTTGGTAAAAACCTAGAAAACAGGCGTCAAGTGTAAATAAAGCACTCCCCATCCACCATGATCTGCACGACTCACTCATCCACTCCATCAAATTTCATTAATCCTCCATCCACCCATCCGCACACATCCATACCATAGCCTAAGCTCGTGCCCATATCATATTCCGCCATAGTACTACTTGGCATATTCCTAAGGTCAGTTTGTCCTGCGTTTATTTAAGTAGTCTATCACTTAACGCTAGGGGCATGTCCTTGAAATTGGCACTAGATTGGATTTGTGTATATTTTTTGTGCTCTTCCCAAGACATCGAAAAATAAAAAAACATTCAAAAATTCATCAAAAATTCCAAAAAACATTCAAAAAATTCATCAAAAATCCAAAAACATTTCAAAAATCTCAAAAAATCTTCAAAAAAATCATCATTGAGTATTGTCAGTCTTCTATCTTGGCCGAACTATGTCGTCTTTGAGCTTGAACATAGGCAAGGTTGATCTTTTATCATCCCCCGAGACATTTTAGGTCAGTCCTTAAGTGTTCGTCACAATAAAATGGCAACCCGTTTGCCCGTCTATCTCATCATTGAGTCAAGTTTGTCATGAGTCAAACTACGTGGTCTCTACATGTATAACATAGGCAAGGCTAATCTATGAATCAGCTCCCAAGACCCCTAGGATAGGTCTCTAGGTTAGTCTCTTCATTGTAAATCTCAAAAATATCTAAAAATCCAAAATGGTGCTTTCATCTCATCTCTCTTTAACCTGTGATTGTCACCACTCATAATATTATCATTCATCACCATCATCATTTTGTGTGTTAATCGAAAGCAAGTCTATCAGGTTCAAAAGTGAACACCCTAATCGTCAAAGTCTCAAAAATCTAAGTCACTAAGCAAGAAAGTTAATCAACTCAGAGTATCAATAGCTTATCATCCAGTCAGTCTCATCAAAACCCTGATCACAACATGTCCTAGGATGAATCCTTCCCACAATGTACATAAGCATCAAGTATCCAATAGTAGTTTAGTCTTGGCTAGTGGTATGAAGAACATTAGCTTGTTGCTTTTCTTTATTTGGTCTTTTTTTGGGTTATCTTATTTTGTGCCCATTCCAAGGACCTCTCGATGATTCCTAAACAAAAAAGATTTAGAGAGAAATGAATGGGAAAAGGATCATTGCCTGTTTTATCTACTACGCTTGTGGGATACACTTGTAAAATAACTTAGTCATATGTACTTTGTTTGGTTTGTGGAGAGGATGTTTTAGATATCTTGTTGACCACATAGGAAAGTTTTCTATCCTATGTTTTGGCCTGAGATGTTTAGAATGTTTGAACTACATCCTGAATGAAGTGTGTATCCTAAGGGTGAAAAAGAATACTCCTATCTAATTTACAAGTCAAATTCCATCACACTGGGTACAATGCCATCTTGGTTCTTTATACCTTGATGCATCATACCTAGGTGTGTTATCAAATATAACATAATTGACCCTTTGAAAATCTTGACTCCTGGTAAGAAAATCTCCATCATCCTAACTAATTGATTCTAAGTTCTTATATCTCCTTTCCATACTAATATGGTATCATGACAATTAATTGGAGCACCACCAATGCATACACTCTACATCCACCAGATCATTAGCATAAAAAGGAATATTACATCATATCATTAATCTTAACTTATGAGGAATAATATAAATTTGTTAATCTAAGCATCTTAAGAAATCATTACATCATACACAATAATTAGCATCCATTACCATTTGCACATCAATACACCATTATTAGCATACATTACATTCATAGGATCATCATTAAAAATGCATGAAAAAGATACAAAAAGAAGTACATCCATTAGAAACATACATCATATCGCATAAGCATAAGAAATAGAAACATCTCATAGCATATAGGAAATTAAGAAATGCATATCATACATTGCAAAACATTTCATAAAGGTGAATCATCTCATATATATCATCAAGAAATTTACTGTCATAATACAAAATCGGATCAAGTGTATGATCAATGTATATAGTACAAAAAGGGGCAACTAATCGAGGCCCATAAATAAAAAATGGTAATTGTCTGTGATCAAAGGGCTAGCCCTACTAGTTGCTACCCTCTCCCACCTGCCTCTCACTATGATCCTCTAGGGGCCTCATCTCTCTCTACTAAGAGAAGTCTGGCACTCGGCCTTCTATTGGAACTACCTATCTATAGTGTTGCCAATAATACTCAACCTCCCTAACTACCTCTTTGTACGCTTGTAAAGAAACTGATCGGCCTCAAGATGATAAAGTTGTACTTTCTAGCTACCTTCACCGATCGATCTCCTAATCCCTCTTAGATCGAGCCTAGTCCCTCTCGGTAGTAACTATCACAACCTACTACCTGGCCTCATCTCTCTCTATTGTCAATACCTGAATCTCACCTTGCAACTATTGGATCAGCACATCTCTATGATATGGCTGTACTACTTGCTACTGCTGAAGGCCTAAATGCCCCCATCTCTCAGTTGATCAATCTGTGCCCCTACCCATGGAGGTGACTATTATGCCGGATCTCTGGAAGGTGTCTGATGAGGAAGTGGTCCACCTCCTCCTCCATCCCTACCTCAATATCTACCACCTATGCCCCCTGTCCTCTCCCCCTACCGGCTGATTTGCCTCTGGGTCTCCACCATGGGAGTACTACACTGGGAACTATCAATCTCAAAGGAGGTCTAAACAAGGCTCTGTATGCCGGAGTCTTCCCTACATTTGTTGGCATTTGATCATACAGCCATGGTCAAGCCACCAACTGTCTTAAGGAGGACATTGCCTCAGCTACTAAGATGGGCTAGCCCCATGCCATCTCTCTCATAGTATGGGCAAAGATCACCACGTACTGATCATCTCGCCTATCCTGCATCTCTCCAAACTATCGGGCCACCTTGTCCGGGAGATACTGCTCTATCATGGTATGCTCCTGACCCTGCATCCATTTGTCATGTCAGGTGAAAAACAACTGATCTATATCGTCATACCATGGGCCTATGCCCATCCAAGGCCTCTAGACAAACTCTCTCATCTAATCGAGAACTTGTCACCAGTGTGCAAGGCCACCTATGCCAGTATGGGTAAAATGGATCTCTACCTCACCATATCGCCAAACAATGGGGTCATTAATATCAAGGACAACTGGTGTGACATCTGGATTGAGCACTAGAATCTGCTCCCAGGCCCAGATGTGTAATAAAGTAACTCCAGTCCCCAAGGACCTACTATCTAGATACACAAACTCATGAAGATCCCTGTATAGGGAGGCCAGCAATACTGGTCCCTAGGTAAAGCACTCCCCGTGGACAACCATCCGCTCCCATGCCAGTCCCCTGCCTGAACTGAAGTATCGGCCCCATTGATCGGGTGCCACAAGACTAGAAATAATAGCTACAACAATCAACTTGTAGGTTCCCAATCTACCACAATATCTCTCCAAGTCAATCTTCCCATTGGAAAAATGAATCTCATCAAGCCCCATCACATCATAGAAAGCATCCCTGCCAACATCTGGATCATAAATGACTCTAGCTTAGTGGATAGGTAGTCGGAGGATGTGCTAGACATCCTCAAGAGTAATGGTGGCCTCACCAGTGGGAATATGGAAGGAAGAAGTCTCACTGTGCCATTGCTCGACGAAAGCGGTCATCATACCTAAGTGTGTCTGAATAGGAGGGACATAAGCAATGTACCAAAGACCAAGAATACCAAGCTTCTCCTAAAGAAAAATGTGCATACCCTACAATATGCAGAGCATCAGCCATCTATGCTCCCTCGAGTGAAGTACATAAAGCTCCTCCTGCACAATGAAGGCCATCGTGTAAAATTCTCATGAAAAAAATCTGCCTCTCGCATTGTTTTTTTTGTATTTAAAACAACAAATGTGATGCTATTTTCAAATGCGGCCCAGTTTGAAAAGTTCCAAACTATGTCACACAGTGTATTTTGCAAATTTCTAAAATATAAAGTGTGTCATGTGGTCCAATTTACATATGCAGCTGACTTTGGGCTGAAAACCCTAGTTTCAAATTGCGCCACGTAGTTGGATTTTCATATGCTATTGATTTTGACCAGTAAACCTTAATTTCCTAACTACACCGTGTGGCGCTCTTTGCATATGCGGTCCAATTTAGAAATGTGCAACACTTACAGAGCACTTTCAACGGCGCTATATAGTGCCGCTCAATCTAAAACTGACTTCAACACTATTTGATGCACGTAAATCGAAAAAATTAAAAGTCAGGATGGGAGTACATACCACGGGTCCTATACCGACTGGCCACTGGTGCACTCATACTCTCTCTGAAATGTGTTTGGGAAGCTATCGTTGTGCCATCTCGACCAAGACTCAGAGCTCCAAGTGTGAAATTTTCAAAGGGCTAAGTATGCAAATGCATTGAAAGTGAACTCTCAAGGTCTATTTAAGCCTGAAAATTGGGGTTTTTTGAATTAATTTAGCCATCTAGCTAGGGTTTTGGTCCCTCGATCTCGTTTTTGTCCAATCGAGGGCCATTTTGCATTTTTTTAGCATTTTAACATCTTCTTTGGCATTCTGAGGCATTTTTAACCTATCAAGCACCTTGTCTTTTTTCGTGAGATCATCCAAAAAATCAAAATTTTGTCTGATCTCTCGAGGGGGCAATAAACCAACATAATCCTTCTGCTGGGGCAGCAGTGGGGCATTTGGAAAACTGAGAAAATTTTGAACTTTGATCATAGTAGTTTATTCTTTGAATCAATGCAACAAGTACACTGCTTCAAAGAGGGGAAAAATGTAGACATGAAAAATATACAGATTTGATTTGGTGCACTTGATCCCGACTACTAACAACACTTCTTCTAGAATCAGACTCTTAGATTATCATCACCTTCTGTCTCTTAATTAAATAAATCATTATTTATCTAATTAAGTCTTTCTCCTTTGCTGAGTAAATTAATCAATTTAATTTAATTATTTAACCTTATATCTCAGTTTAATTAAATAAATCATTTTGTTTGATTAAAGTCTCTAAAGTCTTCTTATTAAATTGAATAAATTAAAACTTATTAAATTGAATAAATTAAACCCTATTTAATTTAATTTAATATTTCCCCTTTTAGTTAAATAAATCAAAAAAACATTTATTTAATTAATCTTTCCTCTCATTTTTTATTTAAATCAATCCTAAAATCTAAGTCAAAATGGTCAAATCACCTAACCTCTCATTAAATTAATCAAATCTTGATATAGTTAATCCCTATCACTAAAATCCTCTAGAGAATGCAACTTGCACATTAAAATGGATTTAATTCATTTATTAAATCTCTATTTTTCCTCACATGGCATAAAAATGGAATATTCCCTCAAGTTTGAATTCGAAAAGTCCAAGTGGATGGGTACTTCCAACAAAGAATTCACTCCTCTTACATGTCCTTTTACATTGAGCCAAGTGGCATTTATTTCATTCATTTTTCCCTCTCACATGTCATTTCCTCAATTTCAAATTGCACCTAATTGCATTTATTGGCACTTTGGCCAAAATGTGCACACCCATTAACCATTCACATCTTGACAAGTGGTACTTGGCCATTGGATGTTGAATGATCCCACATTCATCCAAATCCCTCATTCTTCCAATTTGGAAATCTATAAATGAAAGGTTATTCCTCTCATTCAACATCTACAATCTCATGCAAAGTTACTCTCTAGACATTGAGAGCCAATTTTGTGCATTTCATTCCACATCTTTTTCACAATTCCCTAGCTAGGTTACGCGAAAATCTCATCAAGGAGATTTGATCAATCCACACATCATCAACATTTGCAACTTAGGAGTTATGAAAAATCCAATTTCGACACATCAATTGGCACCAATTCCCCCATGGGATCAATATTTTGCATAGTTTAGATAGATTTAATTTGGTTATTGCACTTGCTCTTCATTTATTTTCTATCTAAGTTTAGTAAATGGATTTCATGGGGAATCCTTGTTTCACCTTGCATATTTATCTAATATTATGTTTTCTTGTTTCTTTTGTGCAGATTTGAAACCAGGGTTTATATTAGATAATCAAATTCAATAGAGGAGGCCTCTATTTATAACAAAGAAGGATGGAGGATTGAAGAATAGGATGAATGTGGGATTAAGGATGGACCAATGGCATTGTGCCACTTGTCAAGATGTTAATGGAAGGAGGTGGAGCATATTTTGGTCAATGTACATGATAAATGCTATTAGATTCAATTTTTAAAATTTGAAAGTTGGCTTGTTGGAGGGAAATTAAATGCCACTTGGCTCAAGGCAAAAGTACATGTTAGAGGTTTAAATGCCTTGTTGGATGTACAAACCCTTTTGGAGGGTTTTTTCAAACTTGGAGAATATTCCAACATTTATGTCTTTTTGAAAGTAATTGAAGACTTAATAAATCAATTAAAATGATATTCGTGAGCAAGTTGGAAAATTTAGAGGACTTGATGGATTAGCATTAATCAAGATTTGATTAATATAGATAGAATTTAGCTGATTTTACAATTTAATTTAGATTTTAGGATTTAAATAAATCAAAATGAGATGAATAATGGTTTAGAATGAAATAAAGTTTGATTTATTTAATTAAAGAGGGTGGTGTTAGATTAAATCAAATAAAGATTAATTTATTTAATTTAAAGGAGATGACTTTAGAGATTAATTAAATAAAGTGAATTATCTAATTAAAGGAGGGACTATAAGAGTAATTAAATAAAATGATTTATTTAATTAATAGGAGATGATGACTTAATCAGATATATTTGATTTATTTAATTAAGAGATGAAATATTATGAATTTAATCGAATAAAGATTATTCAATTAAATTGATTAGTAAAGGAGATGATTTAGGATGAATTGGTGTTAGTGAAATCAGAATCAGGTGCATGTATATTTTAGGTGTCTACATTTTTCCTCTATTTGAAGCAATGTACCTATTGCATTGGTTCAAAGAATAATCTTTCCGTGGTCAATTTTTTTTAAAAATATATTTTTTTTAATTCCCCAGTGGAAAGAAGTATACTAGTACATTTCCCCCTCGAGAGATCGAGTGGAAAGTTTGATTTGAGGTTTGATCTCACAACAAAGAGGTTCAAGATGGATGTACAGATGGTTAACCTAATAGATCTATATGATGGTGATGATGAAAATGAGATTTTTTTAAGATGCTTAGAATAATAAATCTATACTATCTTAAACAACTTAAAATATTATGCAATGCATGTGAGATGAATGATTTTTTCTATATGATATGTAGTATGCTAATGGTTTTTTTTATGCAGGATGGATGATTAGTGATGATGATTTACTGTTATGGTACCTTGTTAGCACAAAAGGAAGACAAAAGAAATAAGATGCAACAAGCCCACTTTACTAGAGATGATGATGATGATGATGATGATGTATTGCTATTTAGGAATTGGGATTTTAAAAGGGCTATTTACGTTATGTCTAATAATAGACATATATATGATGCATCAAGGTATAAAGAACCAGTATGGTGTTGTACCTTGTGTGATGGACTTTGACTGGACAAATTAAATAGGAGTAATCCTATTCACATCTGACATACGAAACCTCATTTAGAATGCAGTTCATATATTCTAAACATCTCAGACCAAAACATAGAAAATAAATCCTTCCTATGTGGTCAACAAGACACCTAAAACACCCTCCCTACAAACCAAACAAATCACACATGATAAAGTTATTTTACAAGGATATCCAACAAGTACAATAGATAAAAGGATAATGATCATTGCCCCATTTATTTCTCTCTAAATACCTTTGTTTCGACATCATCAAGAAGTCATTGGAATGAGTGCAATAAGATAAATAAAAAGAAAAGATCAAGCAAACAAACAAGTTAATGTTCTTCATACCCTAGCCAAGTGGATGTGTTTTGTTTAGGATAAGTATCCAAAGTGTTTGCCAAAGATAATGCTCATTGTATGAAGGATGCATCCTAGGAAATGTTAGTGGATGGTGGCAAGTTGATAGTTTGTTTGAAAGGTTGTTGATATAAGGTCGATTGACATGTTTGTGAATGATCAAGATTTTGATTTTGCATTTAAAAGTTCATTGTTTCGATTTTGATTTTGCGTTTGAAGTTTTCTTTTGTTCATTGTTGTGGTTGTTTCTATTTATTTTCCCAAAGGATGAAGGTGACAATTAGTTTATTATGGATGAGATTATTGTGGGTGAAAGCAAAATGGGACGGATGGATTTTTTTCAAATATTTGGATGTTTTTGATGTTTTTGAATGTTTTGAGGCTATTTTTGGTATTATCACAATGTTTTACAGATGTTTTCCTTTTTAAATTTTCCATTTTTTTTGGTTTTTATGATATTTTATTAATGTTTTTAGATTTTGTGTCTCAGGGGCCGATCAAAGGTTAGCCTTCCATACGTTTAAGCTTAGAGATGACGTAGTTCAGATACTATTTTTTTTACTTTTTCTGACTTTTTTGACCTGTTCTAGGATTTTTGATATGTTTTGGATGTTTTTTTGGATTTTGATATGTTTTGGATTTTTTTTGATTTTTGTATGATTTTGATGATTTGGATATGGATATGATATCAGTGCTCTGTTTTGGGATTTTTGGTGAAAACCAAGCTAGGGTTGATTGATTAGATTGATGGATTGATGATTATAACATTGTTGAAGATACACAACAATGCAAGGATAGTGTGAAGCAACATGAGGATTGGGAATGATATCCCGAGATGATGATGCATTGATTGGATTAGATTGATTAGGATTTTGAAGCTTGATTTGGAACAAAGTTGTTTTGATGATTTGATGTGATGCTGAAGTTTATATTAGATGCTATCGATATTGAATGTTTGTATTGATGTTCGATGAAAGATAAAGCTTGATATGGAATATCTTCTTGTCAAAATATGCCATGGGCTAGTGATTTATTTTATTTTCTCACAAATGCTTTGACCAATTTTATTTCACATTTTCCAATGTTCGGATCACCACATAAGTTGGAGGATATAGATCAAGATTTATTCTCGAAGCAAGATGTAAATATTTTCCCCTGGTGTCTAGCCATGTTTGAAAGGCCATGGGTGGATGCTTGGGTAGGTGGATGGATGGATGGATATGGTAAGCATGCAAGGATTCCAAGGATTATCTTGTGACAAGATAAGGTGTTTGAATAAATGATGCTCAATTGGATAATGCTTCAAGGCTTAGATAGCATTGGGTAGGATAGGATTATTGAAAATGACCCATGTGAAGATGTTTACCATAAGCAAGTGCATATTTTACACCAAAGTTTTATCAAGATCAAGATAATGTGGAAGATGGATGTAGATAGATGAAGATGGATTGGATAAATGGTTCATGGATGAATGAATTTATTATCGATGAAATGGTGGATTTATTATGGATGTGATAAGATGTTTTCTCTTGAAATGGTGCACGTAGATGCTCGATTGTACACATGATGCCTATTTGCCATGTTTTCATCATGGTACTTATCTAAAGTGCCACCATAGTGGTTTTCATTAGCGGATGATTTTTAGTTTTACTATTTTCATGATTTTTTGATTTTTTTGATGTTTTGATTTTTTGCTCAAATATTTTAAGCTCATGCTAAACCACCTGGTACTACTCAATTTGATGCTTTTATCATTATGTCTCATTGATATCCCTCTTGAAGAAGCTACTTTCTAGGATATGTGCACTTGAATGCAACTTTTGAGAATTTTGTTCTACTTTGCTGATACCAAGGTTAACTGTGTCTTTGTGCGCACATCACAATAGAGTGACTTATGATGAAGGGTTGTTTCCAACACATGGTCAATGTGAGAATTAGCTATCATGCATGGAGGTGTGGAAGGAGTTTTTTTAGGAATAAAAGATGGATTGGTTGATAGTTTGGAACCTTTGACTCTTCAAACCTGGAAAGATGAGCAATAATGTGTGGATATGGAAGTGTGTATAGAATTAGGACCAATCGCTTGATATACTTTGTATGTCACTTGAGAAGCCTTATTTTTCCTATGTAGAAATCTTTGACGGATACTTTTCCCTTTCTTATTTTTCTACATAGTTTCTTTGAATAGTGGAGTTTGATAGGGATAATCATTCTTTGTATTCTTTGGTATCCAATTGTATTTGATTTTTCCTTCATGCTTCACTACTTATTTTTCTTTGACAATGTTCTTTGTGCTTTGATTCAAATCCTTCTTTTGATGTTGGTCCCAATTTTTGGATGGGGTGATGGGTGAAAGAAGATTCATGACATGGTTGGTTGTAGTATTGGCATTGATTTTATCATAAGGATCATCGTGCTTCCTATGTTGATGTTTGCTTGATATGAATTTTCCCCCAGTACTTAATAACCAAGACCTTGATGCTTAGGATTTCCAATAATCTACACTAGTTCTAGGATACCCTATTCATGTAGGCCTAATTCATCTATTGAAACATTTTATTTGCAATAGGATACGATTTATTTTCGAAGTAGGGTGCTAATCCTTCTCTTCTATGTCTTGGATCTTCAAAGGTGATATCTTCTTCATTTATAATATAATTTTCCCTTAAAAAGGTGAGTGATCCAAGTTTATAAGTGATATAACCCTCCATAAGTGGGATAACTTCCTAATTGATATCTTTGTCTTGCTCTTGTGAAGTATCAGATTTTAATGCTTCTCCCAAAGGTGTTGATGATTCACTGTCCATGTAAAATTATCCCTCATGATTCATTTTTGATATGCCTTCACAAGATGCTTTTGATTCAAAACTTCTGTAGAAGCCTTCTTCATGACCCATTTCTGATATGTCTCTTGATTATTTATATCTTGATCTTATGTATAAATGTTAAGAGTAGGAGACTCTTTTTCCTTGGTAATGATCTCAGGAGTACGAGACTCTTGTTTTGAATGAAGATCATCTACATGTCCATCCAAATAAATCATCTCATGGGTAGACAATGTACGATTTAGGATCAGAAATGAAAGCAATCAGAAAATTCAACACATAAGACAATGAACACAACAAGATACCCTAGGAAAACCCTCCTAATCGAGGGAGAAAAAACCCAACAAATATATCTCTTATATATTGAAGGAATAAGAGCAGAAATCTGCTTACAACTCAAGGCAAACACAATTCTGAATTTCATATAATGAATAATAAAACCTCTCCTAGATGCAAAGATACAAATGAATATGTTTCTCCTTAAAATTGGTTTGCTGCTAAAAAATGATGATTTGTTGCTCAAATATGAGCTTCTTCTAGGAATGTGAATTATGATGAATGAACTTAATGATCAAATTAATGATCATCACCTTGTATTTATACAAAACTAGGTAACTCTTCATTTGGGTTGGCCTCTTTTAAGAAACAAGGTGAATCTGCATAAAATTATTAAATATAGCAAGTCTGACTTGCCTTGGTATTATTTATCCATCATTTTTAAATTTGAGAGAAAGATATCTCCCACTACTATAACATCAACAGATGGAGGGGTATGTGCTATATAGATATGAAAATCATTTGTGACATCTTGTATAGATAGGAGAGTATCCCTTAGATTGTTGTAGTATCTTGGAGACACAAATTCTTGGTCTTGATTAATTTTAGAATTGCTTTTGACATGCTTTGGATCACATTCTTGACATGGGTCAGTTTCAAAGGATGGATTTCTTACAAGTGGTTCTTGGATATCGTCATTACGCATGAGAGGTGGCTCAATATCCTCTTGATCTTTGAGTGGACTTGGAAAAAATGTTGAGTTGAGGATCCCTTTAGTATCTGCAACCATGAGGTCGAAAGATGTCAATATGTCTGGGAAAGGACCATTGCTAGACTTTGGTGAAAGATGTCGATCATGCTTTGGGGTAAAATATTGAGATATTTCCTCTAACTCATTAAGTGATGTAGAGACACTTTCAACATGATCATTGGTGGAAGGATCACCAATTATAGGATCAAATAATGTTAACACTCCTTTGAATAGATCATTGTTGGATATTGTTAAGGGGTATTTATCATGATAAAAAAGTGACCCTTGATGTATGTTGAGTTGATCTTCAGATGAGGTAGAAACCTCTTCAAGGTTCTCATTCATGGATAGATCTTGATCATCGATTTCAACCATTGCGGAGGAGATATTGTCACTACTATCACTAGTGGTTGAATCATGATCATTGTCCCCAATAGTTTTTTTTTTTATCAATAAGGTCTTGGACGAGATTTTTAATTCAAATACAATTTGATGTTGTGTGTCCTTTTATTTTTTGAAAATCACAAAAGTGTTTCTTGTTATACCCTAGTGGTTTAACTTGGGGCTCTTGATAATTCTCATAAACAAGGATTTTAAAGATAATTTCTTGTATCAACTATTGCATGAACGATTCGATTGGTTCCCCAAGTGGTGTGTATTTTTTCATTTGTTACCTTGTGAGATTTGTACTTTAAATTGACCTTGTGGTGATTGATTTTGGAGATGTGGTGATTGCTATTTGAGATGTGGTGATTGATTTTTGAGATGCGGTGATTGATCTTTGATATGTGGTGATTGATCTTCAAGATGTGGAGGTTGGGTTTGTTGATGATGTTGCTGATCTTGATATCCAACTTTTTGTCATTGGAGATATTGTTCTTGATGTGGTTGGGTACACAAACCAATGCTTTGATGACATGTTTCAACCAATGGAATAGTGTATTGATTTTGGGGTGGAGATGTCTCTTGGTGTAATGGATCAACTATTTTGGTAAGAGTAGCAATTTGATCTCGCAAAATTTGATCTTGATTTCAATCTTGACACCCTTGATATAGTTGATTTGGTTTTTGTTCAAGCAGATTTGGAATGCATCCTTCTAGTGTTTGTATGGGATCATGGACAAATTAATTTTGGACAATGTTCTGATTTGGGATGAGGTTTATATTTGGCATTATAGGTTGAAATTTAACATTTTTGTGGTTGGGAATCATGTTGCCTTGAGTTAGGTAACTTTGATTTTTCATGGTGTTACCTTGACTTGGATCAACACATGGATTTTTTAACATATGTTTTGGACTTTGAACAACATTTGCATGATTTGAAAACATATCTATCCCAAAGTTTACCAAGTGTGGATTTGAAATGCTCATGTTTGGTAGACTTGTACTTGGTATATTCATATTTGGTATGTATGGATTTGGTGGGATAATGTTGTTTTGTTGAAGAATCATGCATTGATTGTTTGGTTGATATATTTTTAGGTTTGGACTATGATTTAAATATACCATAGGGAAAGGTGTTCCAAAATTTAGATTGGAAATACTCACATTTGCTATACCATTGAGGTTTGTAAGAGATAATGATGCCATGTATGGATTGCATAAATGTGAGTTTCGATAATCAATCGACATTCTAAGTCTTTGATAGTTTGGTTGATTTAGACCACTCATGATGTATGAATCAAGTTTATATTCCATTTTTTTCTTGTGTTGAGGTCTAGTTTGGATGGTAAAATAAGGATCATTTTTTGATAATGTGGGAGGTGAACCTCTAACTCCTTAGATTGATCTAAACTTTAGGCACAAAAAAATGAAAAACCTAGAATGATAAGGATCAAAGGGTGATGATGAGGTAAATGAAAGATGTATTATGTGAATGATTGGACCCTTAATAAATATTAAAGGGAATACTAGAATTTAGGACTTTTGGACTTTTTATTTTAGAATTTGATTTGGTTTGATTTGATTTCGGATTTTGGATTTGGATTTGGATTTGGATTTGGATAATGAACAAATATACCTCAAGATGTTGGATGTTATATATGGGATAAACATTCTCATAAGATGATAATTTGACTAAGTGTATGGAGAAGGATGCATCTACACACACCTAGCCAAACAAGATGAATTTGATGTTGATTGGAAGGATTTTACCTAAAGTCTAACATGAATGATTTTTCCAATGGTTCAAAATTTGTTTGTGAGATGGAGATGATAAATGTTTGGATGGATGAAGTGTTTGATTTTGATCCTAAATGAACCTAATAAGGACTTGTTTACTAGACCAAGATATTGAAGAACATTCTTTTCCCTAAGATTATTTCAAATCACAAGACCAGTGTTTGCATGGAAAACCATATGAACAAAAGATACCAAGCACATGTGTGGGGTTCAATTGTTATGAAATTTGCTTAATGAATTATTTTTACCACAAACACTCTCTTGATTATCTCTTCAAACTAAATGTCTAATGTCCTAACTTCTTCTCAGCCCACAAATTCCATTATGTGGAAATCAATGAAATCAAGGCAAAAGTTTCCTAATGTTGACTTTAGTAAGAGAAAACTGTGATGTGAATTTAAATGCTTAGAAGCCTCTAAGGATAGAATCCATAGGGCAAGGAAGAGCACTTGGATTTGTCAAAGGTATTTTCTCCTCCTAAAGGGTTTGAAATTTGATGATCATGGTTGAATGTTTGTTTTTAAGTGTTTTAGATCAATCAAAGTGTTTTAGATTAAATGAGATAATATTTGTTGAGTTCCCACTTGGATAAATATAGCTACACCTACTCTTAATGGATGATTAGATGCTTGACCACACTGACTCCCCTCCAAGTCACACACTTCTCGGCTCAGCCAAGCATTAGTACCCTTGAAACTCCCATGGCATGCTTCTCATCTCTACTAAGAGTCATAAAAATTGTGGGACAGCTTTAGAATGATCCTTCTTGCATCAACAAATAAATTTTGGGATTTGGGTCTCCTAAACAAAATGTTTTAATATAGGAATTTCGCTCATGGGGGATCATCCATATGGAAAGAGACCATTGTTTCCCATCTTTTTGGAACAATACTCAAGATACTTGAACTTTCCTCAAGTACCCACACTTATATATCGGTTGGAAGTCGCTTGGCTTTAGCATGTTATAGGTTGGGTCATTCCCTGGGGTGATTACTTTTTCCCACCAGGAAAAACGTTTAAGGATAAAAAAAAGTGAGCAAGTAAATTCATATTTCAATTGATCTTTGTTGAGAAAAAAAGAGAGAACACACACGATATACTCCACTCACACTCACAGTATTTTGTTCAATTTTAAGAGCCGAAATTGAAATATGGAGTCAATATTTTACACAACTTAATGTCACCAAAAGGAATTTTGATTCTGAAGATCGTCATGAAGCATGAGAGAAGTGCATAAGCCCTTTCAAATGAGATTAATTTGTGTAAAATATTAAAAAACATAAAGGAAACATGTTCATTTTAACCTTCAAAGCAAAAATGGGTTCTTTTTAAGCACCAAGATTGACATGTGAAGTTTTCTTTTTCAATTCTTAAGCCCAAAACAAAATATAGTAAGTTGCCTAAGGATCTTTTTAATCCCTTTTATTTTATTTTTAAGCCCAAATGAAAATTATTGAGTCCTAAAACTTGAAGATAACAAAGCCTTAAGAATGTGATTATAATTGTTCCCAAAGTGTTTAAAAACACTTGTTACAATCATGTGATAATGATTTTTCTTTCATTTCCATGCTATGCGATCCTTTAAAACCTGAAATCCAAGCTCCAAATATTATATTAAATCAAGAACCAAGAAGATATGAGAGTTAGATAAATGATTAAGCATACATTCCTAAAATTTAGACCAAATTTCATTATGATTTGGCATTAGGTGAAAATTTGAAAATTTTAACTCTATCGAAGTTGATAAAAACCTATACCATTGGATAGCTTATGAAATTCTACCCCATTTCAAAAAAAATCTTTGATAAAGACTAAAATATGACCAAGATACGACCATTTTAAGTTTGAGTGAAAAAGTAAGAAAGCAAAGGCAGTGCCCTTTGCAGGAATGCTATTTGCAAATGCGGCACTGTTCGAAAAAATAGAGACTACAAATGCATTCTGATTTCCTCTAGTGATGTTGTTTGACCTCCAGTGATGCTATTTGACTTGGGAAGACAAAAAACATAAAAAACAACAGAATTTGACCAAAAAAATGTGTTAATTTCTTCAAATCCGCCCTCCTTCTAGCACCAAAATGTGAAGGGTGATCCTAGACCTGCACAAACACAAAGAACAAGCACACAATTAGCTGAAAATGAAAGTTAGAAACAACATTCCCCATGAGATTCATTTGAAACAAGAATACAAGAAATAATGTAAAGAACATAACAAAAGAAGCTATCAAATCCTATTCAAATGAACAAACTCTCAATCCCATGGGGGAATTGGTACTATTTTGATGTGGAAAATAGAACTTTCCTAATTCCTTGCAAGCTTTGATGATCGTTGATGAAAATCTGCCATAACCTAGCTATGAAAGATGAAATGTGGATGAAAATGGATGAAAATGCCTAAGATTGTGGATCCAAATGAGCATGGTAATCTTACATAGATTGTGGATGATCAAATGCAATAGAGGAGACCTCTATTTATAATAAATAAGGATGGAGGATTGAAGAATACAATGAATGTGGGATTAAAGATGGACCAATGGCATTGTGCCACTTGCCAAGATGCTAATGGAAGGAGGTGGAGCACATTTTGTTCAATATGCATGATAAATGATATTAGATTCAAATTTGAAATTTTAAAGTTGGCTTGTTGGAGGGAAATTAAATACCACTTGGGTTAAGGCAAAAGGACAAACATGTAAGAGGTTTAAATGCCTTGTTGGATGTACAAACCCTTTTGGAGGGATTTTTCAATCTTGGAGAATATTCCAACATTGATGCATTTTTGAAAGTAATTGAAGATTTAATAAATCAATTAAAATGATATTCATGAGAAAGTTGCAAAATCTAGAGGATTTCATGGATTAGCATTAATCGAGATTTGATTAATTTAGATAGAATTTAGCTGATTTGACAGTTTCATCTAGATTTTAGGTTTTAAATAAATCAAATTGAGATGAATAATGGTTTAGACTTAAATGAAGTTTCATTTACTTAATTAAAGAGGGTGGTGTTAGATTAAATCAAATAAAGATTAATTTATTTAGTTTAAAGGAGATGACTTTAGAGATTAATTAAATAAAGTGAATTATTTAACTAAAAGAGGGACTATAAGATAAATTAAATAAAATTATTTATTTAATTAATAGGAGATGATGACTTAATCTGATAAATTTGATTTATTGAATTAAGAGATGAAATATGATTAATTTAATAGAATAAATATTATTCAATTAAACTGATTAGTAAAGGAGATGAATCAGGACAAACTTGTGTTAGTAAAATCGGGATCAAGTGCATGTATATTTTATGTGTCTACACTTATTATATTCCAAAATTCATCATCAAAACCTTAGGCAAAAGTCCAAAACTTTCCAACATCCTCTAAACATCATTCAATCATCATCCAATCATCATCCAACCATAACTCCATGTCTAAATAAAATACAAAATTCATCCAAATATCCATCGCACATCCAACCTTAACCAACCTCAAGTCAAAAATCATAACCTAAATTTAATTCATCAGCCACTCCTATATCCATCCAATCCCATTATCCCAAGCCAACCCTCTAAATAAATCCTCATATTGCATGCCAATTACTATCTCAAAAGCTAAGAAACTAATGGATGAACACAAGTAGAGGCCTTTTACAACACCCATCCTAACCACCTACTCCCATGAGAAAATGTTATAAGTGCAAGAAGAGTCCCCTATAGTAAGGGAGTTTTTTTCAATCCTTATAATCAAGAGATGGAGATATTATTTCTTCTTAGAAAAAATCAATTCCTAATTGAGCTCATAACTAAAGGGGTTAAGCTCCCCTCTAAATGGGACATCTCACAAGTGAATGATGAATCTCTTAATAACCCATCATCATTTGTCAACATCTTTGACAGTGTCTTAGGAGCACAACCCAACCCTAATCCACCCCCCTTCATAACCACAACATAATCCTTTAATAATTTACCACTACTCTCATCATAACTAAGGGTTATTATCGTTGCCAACCCCCATGTTACTTATGCATCAACCAACCACACTACTACAACATTTGTCCATAAAAAATTCATTATTCCACAAGGACCTAATTCCTCTTAATGCTCAATATCAAATACCAATAATCCTCCGACCCTACCTCCTAATCACCAAAACGCCAATAATCCACCATCATCAAACTTCCAATACCATAACAATCCCCTCCACATAATAATAATAATCCCCCAACCTAAAATCTACAACCTCAACATACCTTTAACAATAATCCCCCACCCCCACCTCCTAATAATCCTCCAACATCAAACTACCAACACCAACAATATCATAAATACATCAATAATACCCCCTTAAAACCTAGTCATCAATAGTATCAACAATACATCAACAATTCCCCAGTAATACCATCACATCAACATCGACACATGTACAACCAATACTTCCAAAATCCTTCATCCAATAACATCAACATAGCACAAGAGTTATAGAAGATGAAATACATGATCCAAGGGCTCCAAATTGGTCAAAAAAATAAGACCTATAGATGTTAGGACATATGCCCTTACTCATTTGACCAAATAATACTATCCATTCCCTTTCCTAAAGATTATGAAATGCCAAAATTTGACAAATATAAAGGGAACGCTAACCCCATCGAACAACTTAAAGAATTTAGAGTGGAACACCAAGACGTTGCCTATAATGATGTACACCTCATGAGTTTATTCCCTATAATTATTAAGGGTCAAGCCTTAGAATGGTTCACACGCATACCTTGAGGGTCCATAACATTGTTTGCTGACTTATCCAAACAATTTGTGACCCATTTTTCATATAAAATTGACCAAGAGATAACTTTTGCTAAGTTATGCACAACAAAACAAAATAATGGGGAACGTTTTTCCACATTCCTTCAAATATGGAGACACCTTACAAGTCGATTCCCCTAACGAGTACTTGAAAAAAAATGTTAAACATCTTCATTGAAAACCTACTATGGTAACCAAAAATTTATTCCTTATGCTTTTCCCTTACTTGTTTGAGCCCTCCTTGTGAACTAGGCTTAATATTTCCTTGATTTAGTGTTGTAATGTGTTTGAAACATTTACATTAGGTCTTGGGCCCTTGTCAACTAATGAACATAAATGGTACCTTGGTAAAGTGTTGTGAAGTGTTGTAACACACTTTCACACTTTTCTAAGGTTTTATTAATTAACTAAACCTAATAAACCTCTTTTTAATCAAAATAAACCTTAATCTTGCATTATTTGGAGTATTTTAAAGTTTTGTAACACACTTTCACACTTCTCTATACTTGACATTAATAATTGGGATTTCTTATACTTTAATTAGCCCTATTTTGCATCCATAAGCCTCATTTAATGCATCTTTTTGAGGATAATCCTAACACCAATCATTAGCCAATCATAATTTAGGTTTTTAAGGTTTGGATTCCCTAGATTTAGTGATCTGATACTCATTCACCACCATAGGTGAATAAGTCCCACCTAAATATTTTTGTCCTAAACCTAGTTTCACACATTTCTATGCATTTTTAAAATTGGTCCCAAAAAATTAGGCCTGGTGGGACTCATTCAACACCTTGGGTGAATGAGTCCTGTGTGGCCCAAAATTTAAAATTAATTTAATTTTCTGGTGGGATTGTGTCAATGGTTTTATCCTCTTTCTCTAGGATTTTCTCATAATTATGAAATATAGGAGAAGGATAACTAACATGTTTCTTAATGACCTAATTGTTGTAATCTAAATTGAACTCATAAGAGGGTATGTACTTATGCAATCCATTTTTAACCATATCAAAGCCACATCTCTTGAAAGAAATCATGCTTTTATGGAAAAGTAAAGAAAGTAAAATTCTATGACCAAAAGTGAAATGCAATTTTTAGATTTGAAATAAGAAAATTTGATGATTACATTATGTAGAAACCTGAAAGATGAAATGTTGTAAATGCAAATTTTGAATTGAGCAATGCATGAAATTGACCAGTAAGCTAGATTTAGAGAAATAAATCTAACAAAAATTCAACCAACTGAAACATATAGTTAATGGCATCAAACCAAAGTGTAGAAACAAGATTTTCAGTATTGTAAAAGGCAGTTTCATGGGTGCACTAAGACTGATTCGCCCAAGATGGCGAATGAGTCCTAGTAGGGATTCTTTTAAAAAAATATAGAATTTTTCAATTGATTTTTATGATTTTTAGTTTGTATGATGTATATCCTAAATGCAAAAATGCAACCTATATGCACTTTCACTAATGCAAAATTTTGAAACTCTAGAATGCAAATTAACCAATGAAAATTATAATTCAATGTTAATGTAATCCAAATCTAGGATGTTGATGGACTCTAAATTAGAAAAGAAGGTACTCAAAATGTAGGTTCACCAAAATGTAGGATATAATTTTATCTCCACTAGGATTTTAGGACCTAGAGCAACAATCTTCTATATTTTACATTCAAGGACAAACCCTTCAGATCTCAAGGCAAAGGAGAAAAAGATTCATGCAAAGGGGTTGTCCTAGGGTATGATTTCACATTATAAGAGGGGTTCATCACCAAGTTTATACTTTGAAAGATAATGCAATGAAGGATGAAATGTAAAACCCTAGTTTGATGCAATGCTTTAATGAATGACCTAAAATTGACCACGAAATAAAATAGAAAGCTAGAAAGCTGAAAGTGTGCACCTATAATCTAAAGAGAGATGAAATGGGGCTCTGAAATCCTGAAATTGTTGCCTTTTAGGCCTGGTGGGACTCACTCACCACTCTGAGTGAATCAGTCCTAGATTGGAGTTTCTGTATAAGAACAATTTTTTCAGAAAATGGTATCCGAAACTACAAAAATCTCAAAATTGACCCAAAATAGGACTCATTCACCAATCTTGGTGAATGAGTCCACTTAGGGTTTTCTAAAACTTGAAGGTTTGAAATTGGCCTTTAATGTATGCTCTTCTTGTTCCTCTTGATTTTTGGATCTGAAACTACCAATTTTGGACCTGTAGGTGAGAATTTGTGATGATTATGACCTTAGAAATGGGTGAATCATTCCAATAATCTTGTAACCTATTATTCAATGATCTCCAAGTCTCCAAAGCACCTAGATCTATAATCATACAAGGAAAAAGAGAGGAAATGTTGATTGTTAAGGAATAGGGGTTTGCCTTGGTCAAACCCCTTTTAGGTAATTAAACCAAATGATGAAATAAGATAATGAAACATGAACATGAAGTAATGCAATTAGAACCTTTCCATGATGATGGATCTTGAATTTCTGAAATAAATAATGAATAATCTTGCTCTTGAATTCCTTAGAAATGATCTTGGAAGCTATCTTGATGACCTCATGAAGACTTGAAATGATTAACTCTTAAGTTCTCTACTTGGTGACATGAAGGTGTGATGTTGCTTGGATTTCTTAGGTGAAATAATGATTTTGAAGCTTTTTTATATAGGAAAGCCACTCAAATTACTATTAATTTGATACCCAAGGCCAACATTGAAGAAATTTAAACTTAAAACCTAGTTTTTCCCACTCAAACATCATAAATAGATCAAATGGGACTCATTCGCCTTCCTGGGTGAATGATTCATATGGATATAAAATATGTTGAGCTCTCTTTGGGTTGATAATACTATTTTTCTTGGCTTCCACCTGCACCCTATATATTTGAATATCTTCGGCCCAATTTATGAAGAGCTTTGCCTACTGTTGCCATGTGTCCATTGCACACTCCTTGCAAGGATTTCCTCCTTTTATTTTCTACTGACACCCGCCATGCTTCCACATGTCATCTACAGACACCTTTCAGACTTGCTTCCCTTTTCTTCCCTATCAAGTTGTGCCCACGTGCCACATAGCATCATTTCACGTGCACCTTTTGGCTAACCCCATAGTTAGTGTAGGTAACAAAGACTCCTCCACGTGTCTTCTCCTCAGGGATTTCATCGAAGGGAAGGAAGGAATAAGAAACAAGCCCCACCATATTGCCATGTGTCCTAACTAACTTCATGGGTGAGTGACACATGTTTGCATGGGGTTTCATGCTTCTACACTGAGACCACCACCATCATTTACAGTGGATGCATATAGCTCAAAGGCTAGTACATTCTTTGGCGCAGAATATTTTTTGTTGCAACGCCCTAGGGAAATAATTGCAATGGACATCACTTCTCTTTCCTTTGAATCTTTTATGTTACTAGATTTTAGGCGGTGGGATCATCTTTTATAAATACTGCTTCTTCCTTCAAAAAATGAGTTCATAACATACATAAAAATAGTGAAAAGACACCAGGCTTTTTGTATTGTTTATAGATTATTGTATAAGACTCATAGACTATGCTATTGTTTATCCTTTCTATTTCTTAGCTATTTGAAAAAAAATTATATTGTGCCATTATTGTACTAGGTATTTGGGTATGTGTAGGATCATTATGGAAAAAATAGGCCCTTAAGTGGCAATGAAAATTTAGAAAATTAGAGTTAGGCAACTTGATGTAAAAATTAGAATAAGTTATCTATATTATTTCAAAAATATGTAGTAATAGAATCTGTAGATAATTGAATTTAGTTTCTAAACTACTAGGTTTTTCTTTCTTAAAACTATTTGGTGAATATTTAAAATTTCAATGCCATAGTACTTAAATTTCAGGGAAAAAATAAGTAGGTGTTTGTCTACCTACCCTTACCACAACAAAATGATAATATTTTTTTATAAGATTTTATATATAAGTAGAAGACTGATGTCCCAATGTGATACATATTTTTTCGTAATTTTTTCCAAGTATATAATTAATTATGATTTTTTTATTACAACTTCTAAAAAATATAAAAACTCATATGTGTAACCACCTTAACTTGGTCAAAACTTCATGAAATTCAATTTTTTATTTTTAATCCTATAGTATGCGAAGGATAGAATGTGACACATATTTTGGATTCAAAAAATGTGATAGCCTTTGAAAGCTATATATCATTTTCAATCAACCTATCAATGAGGACTTTAGTCGTAATTCAAATAGAAAATGAATAATATTTATTTATTAAATTCAAAGTAAAGCATAATTTATATTGGTGGAAAGCTAACAATTTCCTTTAAAAATCCTTTTCATTTCATCAATTTTGGGTGAGAAAAAGTTGTCAACCACATGGGCCATCATATCACTTACATATCACCACTTTTTGGCCCATCATGATCCTGCACATACCCAGCTTATTTGCAAAACCTCTATAATTTCAATATAATTTTGTTGATTTAGACCATGTCTTGGACTCTTCCTTTTAGTTAATTTGTATGGGAGTTATTTTATGTTAATTTATAAATTATTCAGCTTTCTCATCTTTGATTTATGTTATTCTGGGACATGCAGATTGTTGAACGGGTCCTTAAATCCCATCCAAAAGATATATTTATCATGCACACACCAACATCTTTGTGGGTCGCCTTAGTTAGATCTTTATTTTATATATCTAATTCCTTTTCTCATTCAAAACTCCAAATTACAGAAGAAATTGACTTCTTTAAAAACCTAGAGGCTACTCAGTTTAGTGCAATTGGTTCCCCGATTAACTAAGTTTCCCATAAGGCCTACTTATCAAATTTTGGCATCAACAATTTCTTTTTCTGGAATTCCCAATGGGACTGTTTAAATGTACTTAAACCTAAAGTGGTTGCATGAACCATCGGCTTGTTACTAGATCCCAAACAATGAATAGCCCTACCTTGCTTGTGGCACCGCTAGTAATAGTATAAACTAGAACCCATCCAGTAAATGTTTTGATCCCTCCACCAGCCATGTTGTCAATTGCTAATAGAAATTATGTGTCATGGGATTTTGGAAGCCCCCTTATAGCACTAGTAGGACCCACCATCTGGGCCCCTATCCCAAACTCTACTTTAAAAGCTATACCAAAATTCATCGATGATGGCTCAAAAACACCATTCGAACACCTATAAGATGTGGTAGATGTGTGTTTGATGCATGGTGTTACTGACCAAAATATAGTGCTAATATTTCTCACAACCTCTTTTAGGGGTAAGGCACTAGAGTGGTATTGTACTTTGCAAGCTAGCACTATTGGTACCTAGGATCAACTTAGAGATTCTTTCTACAAAATATTTTTGAATAATGGAGATCTGTCTTCACTATATCATTAGCTAGCAACCATAAAGTGAGCCCCATATGAAGCCATGATTGACTTCAATGCCCGGTTCCACACGAATTGGTAGAGGATCCATGTTTCTATTCACCCACCGACTGAGTTGGTACTCATGTTCTACCTAAAATCAATCAATGTCAACACCTTGATGATGATCCAGTCCCTTAGTGAAACCACTCTACCAGATGCATACATCACTGTTAAAGTAGAGAATAACTTGATTGATATCAGAAAGTTGCTTCCTTGGCCTGTTATGCCTATATTTCCATATAACATCTACTAGTGCACCCACTCCTCCTCAATCTATGTATGCATATCCTAGCGTACAAAAAAAAAATTGCTTCTACATCTAATCCTTCAAGGGATGAGATGAATGACATCAAGGATTTAGTATGAAGTATCTCAAATGAAGTAACTACCATCAAGCGTAAATTAGTGCATGCCCCAAAAGCTAGTTTACCAAAATTACCAAGCTGGAAGACCTTCCTACCAATAAAATCAGTTCCAAGGAGGCTCATGCATAAATCTGTAGGCTCAACCAAGTAATCAGATGGTTTTGGTACCTACTCCACTACCTAATGTCCCACTGAGTTCAAATAAAGAGTTGGTAGTGGGGAAAAATAATCTCGTTGATGATGTCAACCCCTGGTGCTTCCCTTTCGACGAAGCACATATGCCCCAAAAACTTTCACATGGAAATTTGCAGCAGAAGGTGGTGCAACAAAATAGAAAAAGGCGTTGCATCAAGTTCAGGAGGTTATGCATATACTTGTCCACAAATATAAAATGAGGTGCTTACCGCTCAAATGTAGGGGATGTCTTTGGAATAAGAAAATGACATAGCTCACGACCATGTGCTTTTCTCATGGATGGAAGGAGAATAGGTGGTATTTGTAAATGAGGCCTTGAAATCAAAGACCCTACAAGTAAATTTAGATTATAAAACTCAGTCAAATAGAAGATTCATGGGTGAGATCGTCACTCCATAGCCTAGAAGTGTTCCTAACCAACCTCCTAGTCCTTTCACAATTTCTCTACAACCACAACAATGCAAGGAGATTTTTATAACCAAGCCTAAGGAACAAAAGCCTTCAAATCTATCGCCATTCAATGTGGTGGAACAATTGAAAAAATCCTCTACAACCGTGTCCCTTTAGGATATCTTAGCTATTTTGGAGCAGAAGCCATTGCTGCAAAAGGCCCTCTGGGAAGATGCAATTATTGAACCAATAGAGAAATCACTCAAGGAAAATGCCATTTATCCATCACCTCCTACCAAAGTTCTCACAAATAGCATAGAGGAGGCCTCTACCAAAGCTAGAGATAAGCCAAAACCAAAGCCCTTTTTCCTAACTCTTATTATGGGGAAGAAATTATTGCATAATTCTATGATTGACTCTGGTGTTAGCACCACAGTCATGCACAAGTAGATAGTTGAAGCCTTAAGACTTAGCTATGAACCTTTAAAAATGGGGTTTATGCAACTTTATGGGAACAAGGTTGAGACTATAGGTGTCATTAAGAACCTCCCCTTGACTTTATTCTCCTACCCTAGTATCACAATTACACACGATACTTTGATCATAGATGTTGCCCCCATGTTCAAGCTTTGCTTATCCTAAGAATTAACTTCAAAGATAGGTGGATAACTGTCTTTTGATTGGTCACACTTGATCCTCAAGACCAAGCATGGAGCTAACATGAAAATAATATCTGAACCTTTACATTCAAAAAATGTGGCCAATGAAGCCATGATCAACTTTGAGGCTGCTCATACCTCTTTCACCAAAGAGGAAACATATGGTACCGAGCTACTAGAGGATGAGGTGACTGGAGACCAAAACAATCAAGAAGAGGTCCTCTTGAGTGAATATATAGAAATTGATGCTTTTGGTAACTATCATGCTACCAGATTGGAGGCTTATGTAATCTATGATGAAGATCAGGTGATCCCAAAGGTTGTGAAGGAATCCAAGAATTATCCAGTCTCAAAGATATGGACACTGCATTTTGATGGAGTGAGATGCAAATTTGGTGTAGGAGTTAAGATATGTTTGATGTCTGCATCCAATGAAAAGACACTCTGGTCCTTTCGCATCTAGTTTTCTTGTTTGAACACTAAAGATTAATATGGTGGCCTAGTTGAAGATGTAAGCCTCATAGAGTGGATGGGCATTAAGAAAATAATGGTGTTCAAAGACTTCGAGCTAGTGGCCAGTCAAGTCCAAGGTATTTTCATAGCCAAGAATGTATGCATGAGATCCTATAGACATAGAGTCTGGAACCTAATTCAAAGCTTCAAAGCCTTCAATATCCAAACAAAGCCTAGAGAGAAAAATACAAATGCAGACCACATGGCAGAAATTGGATCTCAATTCGATCCTTCTTCTAAATTAATTCATAACATACACTTTGTACTAGTGATTTTTTGACCGAAAATCACAGATAATGATCAAAGCTGGTAAGTGTTCAAAAGTGATGAACACATCACCTCATTCATCCAATAGTCAAGAGAGTTCATTGAACAAATCCAATTGAGAAGTGTTGATGCATATGAAGGGAAAATTATTCAGTTAAGGTCCAAAAAACTCCCACAAGGATTGGTCACTCTCAAAAACCTATTTGATTGTGATGATGCAAGAAATGACAAGAGGAAGTTTGTAGCAGACAAAAGCGACTCTATAGATCTTTTTGTCAGAGATGGAAGTAGGCTCAAAGTTAGAAAACAAATCCCATAGCATGATAAAGAAAGACTCATCCATTTATGTGAGAAATATGGAGTAGTGGCTTGGTCAGATGATGACCTCAAGGGATACAATCTTGAAATCATCCAACATACTATAGAACTGACGGAAGGAGAAAAACTTGTTTGCCAGAAGTAAAGGCTAGTAAATCCAAAGATTGAAGCCTTTATGATGCAAGAGTTGACAAAGATAATTCAATCCTAGATCATCTTCTCATTCAAGCATAGTACATAGGTATCTAACCTAGTTCCCATCTGAAAGAAGAATGAAGACATTCACCTATGTGTCAATTTCTGGGACTTGAACAGAGCATCCTTGAAGGATAACTACCCCTTGCCTTCCATGGAGTCAATTTTACAAATAGTGGTAAGGTCGGAGATTTTTTCTCTACTAGATGGCTTCTTTGGTTAAGACCAAATCTAGGTAAAAGAGGAGGACTGACACAAAAGAGCGTTCACTAGTAAGTGGGGAATGTTTGCATATACGAAAATTCCCTTCGACCTCTCAAATGTGAGAGACACCTTCCAAAAAGAAATGGATATCTCTTCCAAGGATTTGATCAATAAAATCATCTTCATCTAGCTAGATGATCTCACAATATTCTCCAAGCATAAGCATGATCATTTTGATCACCTTGAAATAGTCTTTAAAAAATGCCTAGAGTTCAGGATATCCCTAAACCCAAAAAAATGTGTTTTCAGAGTGCCGCAAGGAAAACGATTGGGACATGTAGTGTCCAAAGATGAAATTGCAATCAATCTGGACTGGGTAAAGGCAATTAGAGAGCTTCCCCTTCTAGTCAATAAGAAGGGAGTTTAGTCCTTTTTGGGAAAGGTAAATTTTGTGAGAAAATTGATTTCTGATTTTGCAGGAATAATTAGACCTATCACTCTAATGCTCAAAAAGGATCAATTGTTCAAATGGACATTGGAAGCTAGAGAATTCTTTGAGAATATTAAGAACACTATTTTTTCAGCTCATATGCTATTAAATCTAGAATTATCAAAGGAATTCATAATTTTTGTATTCAGTAGAAAATCAACATCGCTACTATTTTCAACCAAAAGGATGATGAAGGAAAGTGAGAAAATCTGATAGAATTTAACTCCCTAACCATAAAATATTATGAGATGAACTATAGATTCATCAAAAGGTAATCATTCACCATTATTAAGGGACTCGAGAAGTTCTGACACCTCATATCTTGCAACAAGGTGATTATATATGTCACACATTCTAGTGTGCATGAGTATATTATGGAGGGAGAAATCTTTGAAAATAGGGCCAATTGGATCACTAAGATCCTTGAATATGATATTGACGTCAAGCCCACAAAGACCATATGAGGAAGAGGACTATGCAAGTATTTGGAACATGATGAAGAAATGGTAGCTAAAGAAGAGAAACTTGAACTTTTTCTAACAAATGAACCTAAGTCCGAAGGTTGCTAGCTAGCAAACAGGGTAAGATTCATGCATACTGGAAAATATGCACCGGGCCTTCCTTATAAGAACAGAAGATTCTATAGATTTCAAAGTAGCGGATATGCACTTATGGAAGCGGTCCTCTTCAAAAGGAAATTCAATGGTGTTTTACTATGATGTACCATTACAGAATAGGTGAGGAAAATTCTTGACACTTTCCACAATAGTCTTGAGGGTAGAAATTTCTCTGCAAGGACCACCGCTATCAAAATTATGTGTGTCGGATATTTATAGCCTACAATATTCAATGACTCATACTCTTTGGTTAAGGTCTATAAATAATGCTAATTCTTCACACCAAAGAAAAAAAACTCAGCAATGCCTCTCAACCCGATAGTGGTTGATGAACCCTTTACGCAATGGGGCCTTGATTTTATCAAGATGATTAATCCTACTTCTAGTGTGGGACATAAATGGATCGTCATGGCTACAAAATACTTTACCAACTGGACCGAGGCCATGCCCTTGAAGAATCCAATGGAGCCAAAGATTTTGAACTTCCTCGAGGAACTAGTAATGAGATTTGACCCACTAAAGACCATCATCTCCGACAATGCCGAGGCTTTCCTGGGTTCTAAGGTATGTCAATTCGCACTCGTGCATGAAATATGTTTAAAATTTCTTCAAAATACTACCCATAAGGAAATGGACTAGCCGAGTCAACTAATAAAATATTGGTCCGACTCATTAAAATAATTGTGTCAAAAAATCAAAGAGAATGGCACAAAAACATTTGGGTAGCACTCTAGGTAGACCACATAACTCCTAAGAAAGTCCTCAAGACTTCACCATATGATTTAGTATATAGGAAATAAGCGCTATTTCCCATATCCATGGATATTAGTACACTATAGTTGCTCAAATTCCTAGAGGTTGAGGAAAATGGAGCCATGGAGGTCCAGTTGGCTGAGTTACTGGAAGTACATGAAAAAAGAGAAAAGGCCCTAACAGCCATGTCTAACTGCCAATAGGTGGTTAAGATGTGCTTTGACAAGAAAACCTCAAACCAAGGTCTCAAATGCGGAGTCCTAGTGATAGAGTTTAATTAGAGGGCTGCAAATCCTCACCAACATTGAAATTCAATAGTCTATGGGAATGACCTTTTAGAATAATTCAATGCAAGCAACATAACTCATTCAAATTAGAAAATATGGAGAAGGAGGCATTGGGGATTCCAATTAATGGAATCCACCTCAAATTGTTAAATTAAGCTTTATTAATTATTCTGCCTATGTAAATATGTAATTATTGTAAATTTTCATTTGTGTTCTTTTGTTTAGTTGGTCTTTCCAAAGCAACCCATATGCAAAAAATTGAAAATGAACCCTTATGTGAAATTGAAAAGGTACTCAAAGAAGAAGAGAAAAGGGAACCCATAATGAAAAATAGTAGAAAGAAAAAGAGACAAAAATTTAGTAAAATTTGTTTATTCATTTGATAGTATCATATGCTTCAATATTACACTTCCAAAATGGCTCTGAGGCCATACTTTTAGAAGTATATCTATATACTATGCAGGTTTTATATACAGTAAAAGCCTTGTCTAGGCATATATACAAAAGACATATGAAAAGTGTTGAGTCTTAAATAACAACAGTAGGAACATCATCAGCAATAGCATCTGGGACAACTTCATCAACAGGATCGTTGATAGGAGTAGCAGGATCATGGATAATACAAGGGAATTAATAGTAGCAATGACCAGTGGTGGAGGATACACCAGGTCCCTAAAATTAGTGTACCACTCTACTCCATACAACAACACCACATTCTAGCAGTGTAGCAAGAAGTGGAAGGAATGAGTGACCCTCTGGTGGTTCTCTTCATGTGTTCAAATGCAAAATCCAACCTCAGAAACGACACCCATGGCACCACAGTGTCTTCTTAAAAATGTTTGCAAAGGTCACTCACTGTAGGGATACCCAAGCCATCCACTACATTCACCATAATCTCTCCAAGATCACCAAGGTACTGCTTCGAGAAGATTTTCAGCGTGAGTCGTATAATCATCGGCTTAGGAACCTATATATCAAGCAAGGATGCAACAGAGTGACATAAAATGTTGGTATTGACCATATAATTTTTCTTCATCATTCATTTCAAATTCCTATTAGAAACTTCACCTAAAAAATTCATTTGAGACTTCTTGCTAGTAAGCCTAATAGGAGTATTCATGATGCCTAATTCTACCGAACTACCCAAGTGCTAAATCTTCCCAATTGCTAAGTACGATTCTGATGTTGTCTTGGGGTCTATTTATAGAAATTTCTGAGGAGCCTATTTTCCATAAGCATGATGCTAATCGTGTATTAACTCAAAAATCCCACCAAGAGCCGACCTGAATTTTCCACCCAGTTGCATCTTCCATGTATAAATTATTGCATGTGATGTTAAGGAGAGGTAATTAATTAGCACAATTTTGTGGCAGTCCCAAGTGATCGCCCCTATGGTTAGGTGCTAATGTTTCATGATGCAAGCATGTTTCACCCTTTGAGGCAGAACTCAAATCATTTCAAGTACTCATTGTATATTTAGATTAATCATTATTTTTAGGATATTAATTGCCAAGAACATGTGAAAGGTTTATACACTTTCAATTACCAGCTCAAATTCCCAAGAAAATTATGTTGTAGGATATGATTACTAAATTCTTTTCTTTTTATAAGGGCAATAAATTCATTTCATATAAGCAAGGGAGCTAACAGTACATGTTGAATTTAATGGAAAAGGCCATCATTGTCTACCACTCTGAGTTGAGAAAAAGATAAGTGTTGCATGCAAAAAAATAAATGGCGAAAATATTCCTGAGTACACTATCTAGTGCAAAGAGTTTTGAGTGGAGCTTACTAAGAAAAACCCAAGTGTAATCCAAGAGGAATCGAAATAGCCAAGTTCAGAGAAATACTTGCTAATGATGCACTATGCTTGAATGAGTCAAACCCAAACAAAGAACAAGAATCCATCTGAATTTTTGTTCAGTGCAAGCCTTCTATTGGTGTTTTTTGTTTAGGATCCATTCATCCAATACTGGTGTGTTTCGAAGAAGGGTAATTTTGCAGAGCAAGCAAGGGATGATATATCATAGAAATCCACAATAGAAGGAAATGGCCCAAAATACTCAAACATAAGCACAAGGTGAGGTGACCCAAAGCTTGTTTGGCACCATGCATATGGCACCCATGGCCAATATTTTCAATGATACCTCTTACACTTCACTTGGAATACTAGAGAAGCTGAAGTGGATTTACACGCAAGATGCAGAAAAATAGAAAAATCACAAAGACCAGCACTAGATAAAGGAAGAATGAGATAAAATTTGTGATCCCATCCTCAAAACCAACCCTAAAATTCTTAAGGAAATTTTTTTTGAAAGAATGAAAGTGGTCACTAGAGAATGTCAATTGGTGTACAAACAATGGTTCCCGTAGACTCCCATAGTATATGGTCCCTTTTGTGCATTACTGCTTAGAGCTAGTTCATGAGGGAATTTAGCATTTCAACCCAAATACCAATGCCATTGAAGGCCAGGATCTGAGAGTCATAATCAATGAGGAGGCTATCAGAGATATGTTGTGCATCGCAAAAAGGGGCTCTAGAGCTGGAAAAAGGATGGAGTCATTCACTCCAGAAAAAGGGGACAACTTCTAGAGAGGTAGAGATAAATATATGGATATTTATAACTAGGAATCCTAAATATCTCAAGAAGATTGGGCAAAGCCGCCAAAAATTCTAGTCATGCACATCGCTTTTAAATCAGAAATGCAAGATTCCTTCTCTATGATAGCTTTCATTTATGGCATGGATGAGGACAAATGGGTGCAAGAGTTCCATCTAGGTCAAGGTATTTAGTTGAGGAGGCAACATTCCCTATTTTGGTATGACTTTGTAGAAGTCATTGCCCAAGAAATGATGATCCAAATCAAGGAGTAAAAAACACAACATAAGTTCAGGTTTTCTTCTCTCCTTGCTCATATTTTTTTACATCAAAACCCTGACTTCTTTAAAAAACATATGAGGTTATCTATTTTTTATGAAAAGCGAGTTAGAAGGATTATTTTTGTATGAAATCCTCTCATCTCTACAACTTATGACTACGATTCATTCTCAAATTATTTCTTGACTTTGATTCTCCAAGACTTGAGCAAGGATGGTGGTCTTTATTGGCTTTCTACCAACCAAACATGGTGGATGCAGAGTTGCACTCCTAAATGTGACTAGTTTTTCAAGGAGCATTTCACATTCATTTAGAGGTGGCCTTACCAAGGAACTATTTCAGCTCCCTTCATGCATCACATATCGGGTCTTTTCCCTTGCGATGTTCTGACAAGTGTCAGTTATTCACTATACCTTTTGTAGAGGAAAGGCCACGAAGAAAGGATTTTTCTTCTACCCACTAAGCTTCAAAACGGTGGCTATGGAAAAAAATAGATGCATAAGTTGCTAGTAGAAAAGTTGGCTCATCTGGGGCTAGTATTGATTTACGAAAAATGGAAATATAACCCAGACAATGAATTAGAAAGCATAAATTTTTGGGTAACTCACAACCCTCAACCTTACTAGGAAAAGTGACGAAATCCCCTATCAGACTAGGATGATATATTTGTAGACTTGGTTCACATTCCTACAAAGAATAGGAGGCCACCATGGCACAATTTGTATTTCCCTTTGGTGAAGTTTAATGAGAAGTTCCAAATTGGTACCACCCTTCATAATGAATGTCAAGAAATGGATATGGAGTGAGGAAAAGATTAGAGATTTATCATCAAGAAATCAAGTGCCATGATGCACTGTTCCAAGACATACACACAAATAGAAAATTTGATACTCTATGGAACAGAGTGCATGATGATACTGACTCAAGCAATGATGAGGAAATTGATTTGGAGGAAGCTAGAAAATATATAGGGAAGGGTAAGAGAAGTAAAAGGAAGTGAATACGACCCTAGCATAGAAAACTAGACAAGTAGCAAAGCAACCTAGCACAACTACTCCAAAGTTGCGGTAAATATATAACATTTGGGAACCTCAGAGACATGCACATGGGTCATAAAAATACATAGAGATCAATCCCAACAACACTCGTTGGAGGTCTTAGACGTTGAATATTCCCCATTAAACAAAAGGCAACGCATAGATGCAACTTATAGAGAGAGTTCATAGGAACCTGCAACAAGCTAGGGATCAGAGTCATTTGCAGCTCAAGTATCTTTCTCTCCCCCTCTTCTTGATTCACAATATTTGGTTTCTTCTACTATCTCTGCATCGCCTGTCACCTCAAGTGTTAGCCTTTTTTTCTCTACATCTGGTGCAATGGTCATGAGAAGTTTTTGTCAATTGTCCCAAGTGAGACAATTCACTTTTACTCCCCTACAGGTTATTCCACCTTTCGTCAGAGCGTAGTCCACAACCGCTATTGGTACACCTTTTAAATCCATTGTGTCAGCTCTGACCTATCTTTCTCAACAAATGGAGTTCATTGTACCTCCGCTACGACCACCACTTTCCATGAGTCCTCTTGTTGCTTCACAAACTACGCCTTGGTGTATTCCCCCATTCTCCCCATTGATGCTCTCTCTTTGGAAGAAGAAATCAACTAGAACCACTACTCTCTCATTCCATTTTGTTGTTCCTCCTAGGGCACCCTTTGTGGGAAAGCTCATTAGATCACTAGAAAAAAAATTGTCAAAGGGCGATAAAAAGAGACAAGTGCAGGCTCTCAAGCTCCAAAATCAAAGGGACAAGGATGCTAAAAGGTTGACAAAACCAAAGGTACATACACATTTCAATGAGGCTCAACCATCGTTGCACTTTGAAACCATGCATCTGAACATCATCAAGCCTCAAGGAGATATGTGACCCGAATATTACACCATCCATGTTATGGGACTCAATCTATGTGCAACTCAACCACAAGATAAAGTTTAGCTCATGGAAGCGACCAAGCATGTGGTGACCACCAACTTTCTCAAGTCCGGTAGCCAACTAAAGAAGAAAGAAGATAATCTAATAAATGTTTAGGAAAGGATATAGGCCCATGCAATGAAGGACAAGGAAAGAGATGTCGAATTTGCATGCTTGTCATACTAAGCATAGGAAAAACAAGCTAGGCTCCAAGAGGAACTTGTGAAGTTCCAATCCAAAAATCCCAACCTGGTCAATGATTTTCTGCAGAAAAGAAAAGAATTATAGAACTGGTTGGCATGGGAAGAGGAGGAGATGCAAGAAAAGAATGAAGAGTTTCAGCATCAATGTTTTCAATTGGAGAAAATAATGCAACAACAGACTTCCAAGGCTGAAAAGCTCAATTCGAGAAGGAAATCTAAGAGGTAAGGCTCTCCCTGGATAGGGAATCTATGGCCAGAAGCCAAGCTAAGGAAAAATGGCTTTCCTAGTTGAGAGCCCTGCAGGAACAACTCTCCACTGTAGACAAGAAAATTGTAGAACTAATGCAAGACATCGGGTCAAGGGATGCGAAAATTGGTCTTTTGAAGAAGCCTCCCCAACCCCCTACTGCCTAATTAGACCTTCTTCTAGTAGCCCAACAACTATATATTTTATGTTGGGAAAATGTCAAGGCCTTCTATCTGACTCTTTAGCTGACACTTCAATTCATGCCGAAGCGTTAAGTTTGAGCAGTGAGGTTCATGGAACAATTGAGAAATTCCTATATTTCATCTCGAAGAGGGTTCCTGAGGTAGAAAAGTTTCTAGATAAGCTGTACACAATGCTGAACGAGGACTTAGTTCATGCAAGGATCGAGGATCAAAATTCAACTTCCTAGATAGCAAAGTAATTCATCCGTTGTCACGCAACTATCATCCATGATAGTGATTTCTCTACCACACTAGGTCAAACTATGAACAACATGTGGGAGAAATTATCCCAATTTACTTAGATGGGCCTACCCTCCCCATTTATTTCTAATGATTCAATGGCCACAATGGAGCATATTGCAATGAATATTGAGGAGAAGCAATAGGAAATATTCTCTTTTCCAAAATTCAGTCAATCCACTATTGCTGAGGATATAGAGGACATCACTCATTAGATTGCACGACTGCTCTTTCAACTTGAGTCCTGGACCGCGATATCCATGAAGTTTCCATTCAAAGAAGTGATTGATCTGCATGAGGCACAAGAGAATCTACGCTCCATATCGATGCCATCTGAGGCCAATTGGTTGCCTCTATAGACTGCTCTCAAAGCTCTGATTCCATTTCCCAATGGATATGACTCTAGTATTAGAACCAAAAAGTTTGGGTTCCTCATTTTGTAGGTGAAACGCCCATAGTAGTCGCCAAAAGTTGTGGATATAAAATTCCCTCGAGCTCCCTTTAGGTTGATAATATTGTTTTGCTTGGATTCCGCCCATACCCTATATATTTGAATATCTTCGGCCCCCTTTTTGAAGAGCTTCACTCACTATTGCCATGTGTCTTTCTCACCCTCATAAGGATTTCCTCCTTTTCTTTTCTACTAAGCCCCACCATGCTTCCACATGCCATCTGTATGCATCTTTGAGGCTTTCTTCCCTTCACTTCTCTATCGAGCTGCACCTGTGTGCCACGTAGGATCATTCCATGTGCACCTTTTTCCAGACCCCATAGTTAGTGTAGTTAACAAAGACTCCTCCATGTGTCTTCTCATAAGGTATTTCATCAAAGGGAAGGAAGTAATGAAAAAAAAGCCCCACCATATTTCCACATGTCCTAACTAACTTTGTGGGTGAGCGACACATGTCTGCATGGGGTTTTCTGCTTCTACACTAGGACCAATGCCATCATTTGTAGGGGATGCATCTAGCTTGGAGGTGACTACATTCTATGGCTTAGAATTTTTTCAGTTGCAATGACCTAGGGAAATCATTGTGATGGACATCATTGCTCTTTCATTGGATTATTTTTTGTTACTATCTTTCAAGCAGTGGGATCATTTTCTATAAATATGGCTTCTCCCTTCCAAAAATGATTTTGGAACATACAAAAAAATAGTGAAAATACACTAGGCCTTTTGTATTATTTCTAGATTATTGTATAAGACTCAAAGACTATGCCATTGTTCGGCCTTTCTGTTTCTTAGCTATTTGACAAAAAATTATACTGTTCCATTATTGTACTGGGTAGTTTATTTGTAGAGCTCCTATAATTTAAATATAATTTTTTTGATTTAGGCCATGTCTTCGACTCTTCTTTCCAGTGAATGTGTGTGGGAGTTATTTTATGTTAATTGATAAATTATTTGGGTTTTTCATCTTTGATTTATGTTAGTCTGGGACATGGAGATCTTTGAATAGGCCCTCAAATCCCATACAAAAGATAGATTTTCCATTCCCACACCTACATCTTGGTGCATCACCTTAGTTAGATCTATATTTTATATATCTGCTTCTTTTTCCCATTCCAAACGCTAAATTACAGAAGAAGTCGGCTTCTTTAAAAACCTGAAGGTTACTCAGTTTAGCATAATTGGTCCCCCCATTAACTAAGTTTCCCATAAGGCTATTGATTTTCAAATTTTGGAATGAACAAGTCCCACCTAGATGGGACTCATTCTCCCAAGGTGGTGAATCGGTTCGATGGGGGCTATTTTGCTAGCTAGGATGTCAGGGAGTGAAGAAATCATGTTTATATGTTGATTTTAATGGGGTTTTGATAAAAATATTCCTTGGGATACATAATATGGGGTCATAGGGGCCTATTAATAATGATATAAAGGTTATAAATTCAATAAGGCCCAAAATATAATGTGAAAGTGTAAATAAATACACTTTACAACACTAAATTAAGGAAAAACTGGGTCTATTTAGCTTAGAAGGGCCCTAAATCCAATGTGAATGTGAAAAACACATTACAAAACTAGATTGGGTCCACTTTTATTTATAAGTATCCTACATTAATTGTGACGATGTCAATAAATATTTTTTACAACATTAAATTAGGATAGAGCTAGGCTTATTTAGCTTAGACATGCCTAAAACCTAATGTGGATGTGTAAACCTCATCACAACACTAGATTGTAACAGCATTAAGTCCAATTATTCCCATATCATGTGTGAAAATGCAAAGTGAAACATTTTTCTACACTACATTTAGACCCCACTTTAGTGGGAGGATGAACTTTTTTCAAACTCACACTAAAGTAGACATTCAGGAGGGGTCAAATCGTGCCAATGCAGATGATCTAGGATAACAAAGATTGACGAAGCGGTCAAGCCCATAGGATCTAATATCCCAAGTAAAACTGAAATAAGCACAAGAGGACACACACAAGGTGTATGATATGAAGCATCAAGATACACAATCATAAAATGTAAGAAAATGAAGAACAACATGCATTTGCTCTAGGGCCACAAAACTTTAAGTCATCTGCGAGGTGAGTAATCCACAATATGCTCACTTTGAGGCCAAAAAACCTTAAGTCATCCATGGGGTGAGTAATCGCAAGAGGTGATACACATACACACATGGGCAGTATGTTCTCACACTCATGCGCAAGTGGCTATGGGGAAATTCATGCCTCGTATTAGGCTTCCCACTCAACCATACCAAAGTTATACCTCCTGATAACTTTAATAAGGTGCCATCAAAAAATGATCTTCAAGCTCCATGAGGAAAGCAAAAATTTGTATGCTTCGAGCTCATGGAAAAATAATATGGCTCCATAGGCATGCAAAATGTGTTATGCAAGGTGGCCATATAATCAAAACTGTAAATACGAAATAGTGTAAGGAATTTTCAAAGTTTTTTTGCTTAGTTCATTGGAGGTCTCTTCTTAGGGAACATCATGCTTAATGTTTCGAAGAGAGAATAAGCGAAAGAAATGTCATGCTCTAGGAGGAAATCAAGCCTAATGATGCATCACAAGAAAAAAGAAAAATCATGTAGTAAAACATGAGTGTCGATGTATGCCCCCACTTTAAAGCAGTTGCTAACACCATTTATGTGAGAAATTGCTTTAAAGTAGAAGGAGGTGTGAGATATTATTCATAAATCCCTATTCCAATTCATATTTTTATGATAAACTACATCATGAAAAAGGTAGTATGTCACATGCAAGCCAACTTAAGGCATGCCATCCACATCCCAAGATTTCTCTTATATGTTCATCAAAGGTAGTCAAATAGCCAAATGAGACAATGACAAGTGACATACAGAGACGAGGCTACTTAACTCCTTTAACCCACTTAGCGTAGGACAAGGATGAGCCAAAATGATTGATGAGAGGAATGCTAGAGTGAAAAATAGTATCAATTAGAGGAATTAGGTTACCCCACATAAGGAAGAGCACCAAACTCCTTAAGATGTTGGATTTTACTACTAAAAGCCTTACATTCATTAGTATCATGACCATGAAATCTATGATATGCATAAAATGAATGATTGTAGTAGAATTTATTTCATTTTCTTGGAGGAAAGGATATCAAGTGATCTTGGAGGAGTCTCGACAAGATACCATATTGATCAATGGAAGATTTTCCTTTATTATGCAACAAAGATATCTCTTGCTTAGTACAAGATGTCATACTTATGCAAAAATATTTAGATTGTGAGATTTTGTTCTCTCCTTTATAGGAGGGTGTAAAATCTAATGAATTCAAATTATTAGTGTTTTTCATGATGACATTTACATTAAGTGAAGATTTATTTGTTTCTTTCATTTTTTGCACGGAATGACAATCAAGAACACTAGTGTTTATCAACCCAAGATGCACTATTGTTAAAGTCTACATAGAAGAATATTTTTTAAGAGTGTTAATATTGAGTGAAGGCTTGTTTATTTCTATCAAATGACAATAACCAAGACCTTGAGTCATTCCTTGCATGTTAGGCTCTATAGAGACATGGATACCTTGTTCTCTAGCACCACATCCTTTTCCACTATATCTTAGTTGTTTCATAAGTTCATAACCTTTTCCATAAATCTTTTTCACTACTTTTGGATATGTTGGGTGTTGATAATCTACTCCATCAAATTTTGTTGTATAATTTGTTGTCTTTTTTTTCTAAAGTGGTTGAGGTGGACGCTTTCAAAGGGTCTTTCAAATTTTGTGTTGAAATTACCAATTTTTCTTTTCCCATTTCAAAGTCTTTGTGTATGATCTTGTATTCTCCCATGAGTGTTGGTGTTAAGTCTAAGGAACCCCAATCATCTTCTAATAGCTTCATGATTTCATCAATTTTTTTTCTTTGTCTTTTTGTTTTGTGAGTTCCACTTGTGTGGTTGGTGTTAATGTTTCCACAGGATTTTCCTTTCCTTTCTCAATGTTTAAATAGTTGTTTGGGTCAGGGTTTGCTTTGAGTATGTACACTTTGTTATTGTAGATGTATTTAGTTTTACAGTGAAGAGTGTAAGGCACCCCATTCATTGCATGAATCCATAGACTTCCTAGAAGGAGATTATATGAAAGATCATGAGGCATAACATGGATTGGTGTTTCTAATGTGGCCTTTCCAGCTATAATAGGTAAAGTGATCACACCAACTAGTTGTTTTCCTACATTGTCAAATCTCTTAATAGATAAAGAATCAGGTTGAATGTTTGATTTATTGATGCCAAGCCTATCCAAAAGGGCCACACTACAAACATTAAGGGTAGAGCCATTGTCAATGAGGGTTCTCTTTATCCCTTTTCTTTTCTATTGAGATATTATTATGAAAGCTTCATTTTGTTTTTGCACTTCCAAAGGGGGGATTTCACTTTGGTGGAAAATAATGTCACCATTTAGTCCTTGAATCATGGCTACTATGTCATTCTTTTGTGCATTAGAAGGGATAGGAACTTTTTGTACAACATTTTGAATCATGTTGTGGTAGTGAGGGGATTCTTGAATAAGTTCCCATAAGGATATCTTAGCATGAGTATTATTTAGTTTTTTCACAATATCATACACCTTTCCATGAGGAGGGTCCATTAAGATAGTGTTACGTAGGATAGGATTAGGAAAAGGTAAGGTTGTTGGGGTTGGTTTTTGTGGTTGTGGATTTTTTCTAATGTTATATGTATGAGAAATAGTATTATGACTTGGCTACTACGACACATTATTCTTAGATGGGTAAGGGATAATTCTAGTTTGTTTTAAGTTTGATATTTTTGTGATGGTGGGTAAAGGATGAGTTGAGGTTGAACAATATTATCATCCATTAGTGAGTGAAAATATAGCAGTATTTCATCATCTTCATCTAAGGGAATAATATCATTATTGTCAATGTTTTCCTTTTATTGCACCACGATATTCTCCCTAGGAGTAGAGTTTTTAGGAGAACTAAAAACCAAATGTTCTTGAAATTTAAGGATTAGTTCATCCAAAATGACTTCATTTCAAGTAAGGGAGTTATCAATTGTTTGATTCTCTTGTTTAGGATAAGGCTCTATTTGATTGTCATTTTTCTCAAAGGTCTCATTTTCTTGTGCCATACTATCTACTCTAGTAGGAGATCTTGTAATATGTTCATCATATTCCATGGTTAAACTTTTTAAGGTAGCTTCATCACAAGTAGGGGGGAATCAATAGAAGGGAAACTATGATTTTCATGCTTACCAAATAGATCTTTCCAAATGGTAGGAGCATTAGGGAAGGGAGGAGCAAGATTCTTCTGACCCTCAATAGGTGCATCTTCTAACACTGACCTATCCTCTTTGCATGAAGGAGGGATATTAGGAGAAGGATAAATTTGATTGTCATGGGTATCTATGATATCATCCTCTTTCGCTTCACAAGCAAGGGATGAATGAATACTAGGTAAGGTGATGGTTAGAAATGTTTCTATAATCTCATCTTCTTGTTTTCTAATATCTTCCAAAGGGGGATGAGGAGAGGGACAATCAAGACTCTTGATGCTTGTATATTCTTTCACCGATATACCTTCATTACTAATAGGAGAGGTATCAGGAGAAGAAAAAGTATGATTGTTATGATTATCAACACTACCATCCTCACCAATGGCAAATGTAATATTAAGGATTATGTCAATGGTTTTATTCACTTGCTCTAGGATGTTCTCATAATTATGAAAGGAGAAGGATAACTATCACGTTTCTTAATGACCTCATTGTTGTAATCTAAATTGAACTCATAAGAGGGGATGATTTATTTATTTAATCCATTTTTAACCATATCAAAGCCACATATATTTAAAGAAAATAAGATATTATGGGAAAGTAATGAAAGTGAAATTCTATGACCTAAAGTGAAATGCAACTTTCAGATTTGAACCAAGATAATTTGTTGATTACACTATGCAAAAACTAAAAGATGAAATGTTGTAAATACAAATTTAAAATTGAGTAATGCATGAAATGGACCAATTTAAGCTAGATTTAGTGAAATTCATGTAACAAAAAGTCAACCAACTAGAACAAATAGTTAATGGAAGAAAATAAAAGTGAAAAGAAAAGGTTTTCAGTGCTATAAAAGGTAGTTTCAGTGGTGCACTAGGACTTATTCCTCCAAGGTGGTGAATGAGTCCCAATAGGTATTTTTCAAAAATATTAGAATTTTTCAATTGATTTTTATGCTTTTTAGTTTGAATGATGTATATCCTATATGCAAATGTAGTTTTTAGGTGATTTTAAATTTCTTAAGATGCAAAAATGCAACCTATATGCACTTTCACTAATGCAAAATTTTTAAACCCTAGAATACAAATTAACCAATGCAAATCTTAATGCAATGTTAATGTAAGACAAATCTAGGATGATGATGGACTCCAAATTAGCAAATAATGTACTCAAAATGTAGGTTCACCAAAATGTAGTCATAGAATTTTATCTCCACTAGGGTTTCATGGAGATCTCAATGCAAAAGCGAAAAAGATTCATGCAAAGGGGTTGTCCTAAGGTATTATTTCAGATTACAAGAGGGTTTCACCACCAAGTTTAGACTTGGAAAGACAATCCACTGAAGGATGAAATGTAAAACCCTAGTTTGATGCAATGCTTCAATGAATGACCTAGAAATGACCATGAAACAAAAAAGAAAGCTACAAAGTTGAAAGTGTGAACCTGGAATCTAAAGAGAGATGAAATGGGCTCTAAAATATTAAAATTACTATATTTTAGGCCTAGTGGGACTCAATCACCATTATGGGCAATTCAGTCCTAGATCAGGGATTTTGGACAGGAATAAGTTTCTCAGAAAAGGGTATCTGAAATTACAAAATTCTCAAAATTCACCCAAAATGGGACTCATTCACTAGTATTGGTGAATGATTCCACTTAGGGGTTTCTAAAACTTGAAGGTTTGAATTGGGTCTTTAATGTATGCTCTTCCTATTCCTCTTGATTTTTAGATCTGAAACTGATGATTTTCGACCTATAGGTGACTTTTTGTGAAGATTATGACCTTAGAAATGAGGGAATCACTGCAGTAAGCTTGTAACCTATTCTTCAATGATCTCCAAGCCTCCAAAGAACCTAAATCTACAATCACACAAGGAAAGAGAGAGGAAATTTTGATTGTTAGGGAATAGGGGTTTGCCGTAGTCAAACCCCTTTTAGGTAATTAAACCAAATCATGAAATAAGATAATGAAACATGAGCATGATGTAATAAAATTAGAACCTTTCCATGATGATGGATCTATAATTTCTACAACAATTGATGAAGAATCTTTCTCCTGAATGCCTTAGAAATGATCTTGGAAGCTATCATGATGACCTTGTGAAGACTTGAAATGCTTAACTCTTAAGTGCTTGGCTTGGCAACATGAAGGTATGATGTTTCTTGGATTTATTAGGTGAAATAATGATTTGGAAGATTGTTTATATAGGAAATCCACCCAAATGATCATTAATCTGATCCCCAAGGTTGATATTAAAGAAATTTAAACTTAAAACCCAATTTTTCTTGCTCAAAACTCAAAAATATCTCAAATTGAACTCATTCGCCCAAGGTCAAAAATGGGTCCGATAGGGGTTATTTTACTAGCTGGGATGTTAGGGAGTGAAGAAATCAGGTTTATATGTGCATTTTATCAGGTTTTTTTATCAAAATATGCCTTGGAATACACAATATGGGGTCATAGGGGCCTATTAATTATGATGTAAAGGTTATAAATGCAATAAGGCCCAAAATCTGATGTGAAAATGTAAATAAATACACTTTACAACACTAAATTAAATCAAAATTGGGTCTATTTAGCTTAGAAGGGTCCTAAATCCAATGTGAATGTGTAAAAAACATTACAACACTAGATTGGGCCCACTTTGATTTACACGCATCCTGAATTCAATGTGAAGATGTAAATAAATACATTTTACAACATTAAATTAGGATAATAGAGATAGGTTTATTTACCTTAGACAGGCCAAAAATCTAATGTGGATGTTTAAAATTCATCATAACACTAGATCAAGGCAACATGAAGTCCAATTATTCCCATATCAAGTATGAAAATGCAAAGGGACGCATTTTTCCACACTACATCCTTTAATGTAGTGGTGAAAAGTGGGTATGCTCTATGTCCTAAGTCATATGATAACATTCATCCAACCCACATTTAATTGAGCACATTTGTGTGAACCTACATTTAGAAGATTAAAATTATGATTTGGAGTGCATTATTGATCCAAGAGGATCTAGAAGACCTCAAAATATTCACAATATCAAAATCTGGAAGAACCATTGCCATGTCGAAGTGCTTAGAAAATTGGACCCGATGCAACTTGAATGGGTGAAAAAGGATCTCATACGCCAAAGTTATGGTCAGTCAAAGTTGGGGTCATACCGATTATAGAGGCCAATCAAAAAGGTGAAAATTTTGATTATTTTAAAAATGGTCAAAGGTGATATAACATTGAATATATCATTGCCACGATTCCAATTCCACTTGTTTCATCAAAAACAAAGCTTGTATGACAAAGATATGGCTAGTCAAAGTTGAAGGTTGACTAGATGCTAATGTGGGAAAAATGTGGATTCCCCTCACTAAATTCACATACCACCACTATACCATGATTTATTTTTGTGAAATAAAGTAGTGGAGGTTTATTTTATTTCACATAATCTATTTTATGGGATTTCAATCGGATTTTGTGGGATCCCAAGTAGATTTTGTGAGATTTAAAGGCAACAGATTAAAACCAAATCTCCCAAAAATTAAAAAATTGAACCCTTTAAAACAATACTGAATAAGCCCGAATCTCTTAAGTTTAAATAATCTAACCCCCAAATAAAAGTAGAAAATTCAAAATTAAAATACTAACCCCTATAAATAAGGGCCTAATCCTTTTGAATATTAAAGCCCATTTATATAATACAATTAAAGGGCTTAGATAATATTTTAAATGATTTATTAAGAGATATTTAATGGAATTTTAAATTATTCAAATGGAAACGAAATTATTTGTAATGGATTGGAGACATAAGATCAATTATTTGAACATAAAATTACTAAATATTTATAAGGAATTATTTAAAATAATTATCTTGTAAAGCCCAAAATTAAATGGGAAAATATGTAAAAGGGCATATGGGTGATTTTGTAAATCTTATGGTTTCTAACCATAATGGGAAAAAAATTGTATAAAAAGGGGATTTTTTGTATTTTTGGGGACAAGCAATTTTCTTTTGGGAAAGGAAATTTTCATGGTGGAGAAATTAGGCAAATTGAGAAGGAATTTTCAAGGTGCTAGCAGGAGATTGTCAGAGACTTTGTAATGTAAATTTTGAAGCTTAGATGATTTAAAAAAGCGTGTTAAAGCTTGGCATCATTAATAAAATGGTCCAACATTGAGAAGTAGACCCAAAGACATAGCTCATATTGAGAAAAAATTGTTATCAAGCTTGTGATCTCTCTCCTTTTTTTTCTTATAATTCTCTTTCATTCCTTTCAGTATTTGATTCCCTTTGAGTTCTAATTATGAAATTTACGTAATTAGTGAAAGTCATTAAGTTGTGAAAAGGATTAAGTGAACTAAATTTATGTAATTTCAAAGGTTAAATACATAACCACACAATTTGTTTTCAACCAGGGATATATCTGTAATTAGGAGTAAACTGAAAATTATTTGTAGCCCTTTAATTACAAATCAAGTTTGGTATCAGAGAAATTTAACAAGAAAAATTGCAAGTGGTGGATGTTAACTAGGTTAAAATTAAAGTGAGGAGAAGGTGCACTTTAGGAGATTAATCCAAAGATCAGATCGAGGTGAGATACTCAAAGACAGACCATGGAAAGACCAACAAAAGAAAAATCTCAGAGTCTTGAAATCTTTGAGAACGAAGAACTGTTTCGCAAAGCATTCTTGGATGTGAAGATGATGGTGGAAGAATTGTGAAAAGACCATTAGAATAAAAAGGAGAGGAAAAATATAAAGGAGGAAGGTGAATCCATTTTGAAATAAGACAAAGGCAAAGGAGTAGGAGGTGGTAGTGAGCCTCCTAAAACTCCATCCCTATCTTCTTCATATTCTTCTTCCTCTTCCTCTTCATCTTCCTTTTCGACTTCTTCCCCCACAAAGAAACAACTTGTACAGTCTGAATCAAATTCACCTTTGTTAAAAATTTATGTTAAATTTTATTTTCCAACCTATAATGGAGAACTAGATGCAAAGAAACTTGACAAATGAATAAAATAAGTTGAATTTTATTGCAGGGTATAGAAGTTCATTCATGATGCTTCAAATATCCAAGTAGCCACTCTTTGCCTAGGAGGCACAACTCTAATTTGGTGGGAGAGAAAAACTTAAGAAGATCTCAACCGATATGGTATAGTCATTTCTTCTTGGTTTGAGTTTAAAACTACACTTAAGAAACAATTTTATCCATTAGGACGCATGCAAAAAGCACTAATGAATTGGAAATCATTAGGACAAGAGAAAGGAAAAAGTGTATAGGAATATACACTTGAATTTAGGAAGAGAGCTTTAATTTTGGGAATTCATTATACATACAAGAAACTTTGTTAATGTATATAGGCGGATTACATGAACATTTGAGGCATACAATACTTATATTCAATCCAAATAACCTTGAAAAAGTTAGTGTGCAAGCCATTCATCTTGAAGCAGGCATGAAGAATCATTTCTTAATGGAATTTGGTAAGCATTGTTGGTGTTTTTTGAAACCCAAGCGGATTCCTCAAAGCTTCTATGAATTTTCCATGTTCAATGATAAAATCCTAAGAAAATATTGGCTAACTTAATGCGAAAAATAAATAATGCTTACTCTCCTACACTTTGGGCTCTGCAAGACTCGAGAGGTTAATCCCACAATGTGTTCCTTACAAATAACTAAACAAATTCAAATACACATTGCATAACAACAAATAAGCTCCCCATTAGCACTAAATAGATGAAATCCTTCAAGAAATTGAAAATTCCTTCAAAGATCCAACTCCTATCAGCAGAGAACTTCACACATAACAAAGATAGGTCGATATGAAGATTATTATAAATAAATGTTTTAAAATAAAATACCACAGATATAAGAAATATGACCACTACTTCAGTATCAATGACATATCTTAAATCATAGAGTCTAATGAGAAATAACTGACTTATAAGGAAAATTTCATTAAAATTCACATATCTGTACAAGAAATCTATTACTACTTATAAATCTAGCTGCCCACCTGCATGAAATCACACAATAACTAAAGCATTTAACTGGTCCTTTGGACCAAAGCCATAATTAAAGTATAATTCATAGTAAAGAACAATAAAAATCAACGAAACCATCCTTTGACCAATATTTCATTAATAATTCATGCAAGGTATCACAATTGGAGAGAAAATAGACTCAAGAGATTATCATATTCGACACAAACATGCTTACAAACCCCATAATTGAAAAAATTATCCTATCTGACTTGAAACCTTAAAACATGGATTCAATGTTCATCCTCTCTATATTACAAATTCTACACTCTCAAATATCGGATTTAACAAAATACCCTGTACATCAGCCCTGAATTCCCTTTTATAGAATAAGGGAGCAAAAAAAGCTCCAGGACAGAGTGTACACATGTCAGCATTTGATTGGACCGTAATTCCCTGATACAGTTATATTTGCATTTTGCAATTGGAGGGAATACATATAAGACAAATTTTATTTCAATTACCGTGGGGAAGAGAAACCTCCTTCCAAAAGGCAACCTAGAGGAAGGAAAAACGTCTTTAACCATTACAACATTCCATCCACATCAGCCATCTGCATGTTGATCCAAGAGACTATGTGTGTACTCAATTGTAACTTTTGAGGATAGACCTGTACTATACTTGACCAATTCATATTCTCCACCACAATGCTCATATTCCAAACTCATTAGTGAATACCATCTTCCATAATTAAATTTTTTCTAAAAATGGCCACTTAAAAGCAATAACCTAGTTAATATTATCTCTATATGGTGCATATTTCACCATCACTAAAGTAGCCTCCTTATCTAAATCTTCTAAGAAACTAATAACAAAATATAGTTTCTCAAGTTTATCATTTAGCATACCGATATCAACATTTATGCATATCTCATTTGTCTGGGCTATCATGATATTGTTCATTTGATCCTTCAAAGCTTGCAAAGGCTTTACCTCATCATAGTTGTGCTAGATTTTTGGTAATGGCGTAAGGTCTACTCCATCATATTTGGACTTTAGTTCCTTGATCTTCATTTCCATAGGAGCAACATATCCCTGGAACTTCTGCTCCACAATTTCATTAAAAAATTGATAAGTTAGCATAACCTTGGGATACTTATCCTTCTGATGATTTTCTCCTACTGCCATGAACTTTAATTGTTAAACTTTAGGGCTCCATCTATCCAATAGTTGGGTGGCCAGTTATTTATCTCTTGAGAACATCTTGATTGCTTGTAACATTAAAACATAATTTATATGGAAACTATTTAATTTTTCCTGGACCTTTTTATTCAAGTGTCTCAATATAGTATCCACAATTACTAAATTGTTTTCAAAATTGATTCCTGGATTTGTTGCAACATTTCTTTATACTCCTCAACCTGATGGATTAATTTTTCCATTGAAAGTCCTCCTCCTGGGCTATTTTCCCTTTCAATTGTGATGGGAACCTATCCCATAATATATGGAACAATTGCTAAGGACTGTTCTTGTGAGGAAGGTTGAGGTTACTCCCTTGATGGGTCAAAAACATTGTGGCTAGAGCTAGCTTTTCCTTGAGACTTCCATGCCTCCATTTATTTTTTCAATAGCACCGACTCAGTTTGTAGCTCCGCAACCCTTTGTTGACTCTTATTATATTCAATAATGAGGTGATTATACTGGCCCCTTAGAGTATCTTTATTCTTTGTTAAACCCTCAATAGTTTCCTTGGTGAACCTGGCAACATTTACTACCATATATGTTGCCTCCAATGCTACAGTATCATCAACTCTTCTCACAATCAAATGACCACTAAAATTGGATGGCTCTACAACTATTGGCTTCTTGGACCCGATAGACAATGACAAAATTGCCAAGGCATCCCATTCTTCACTAAAGGCTGATCCTTTAAGTGCTAATGTAGCTTCCTCCTTGGTCTCAAGAAGTGGCCTATTGGATCTTCTTACTGTATTGAATACCACAACATTAGCGATATCCCATTTAGGGAGTAACAATACTCCACTCTTTTATACCAATTCTCTACCTTGTTCTGGTGTAATCTCCTTGAAATTTTTCCTCATTTGAAGCTCCAGATGCAAACTCCTTTCTTGAGCCACCTTTTCAAAATATACTGGAACATGTTCCCTCCACACAAAATCCTTAAAATAATTTATTTTAATAAAGGAACCATCCCTCATGAATTCCCTATAGGCTTCCATCCTTAGGTCATCAGTATTGGTTATCCCTCTTATTTCATCTTTTCCTAGCCTTAGAGAAACTACTACAGAACTTGATGCAACAACTTGTGGAAAAGATGGCATTCCTTGTTTCATATCATCAGGGGTCACCATAATTTCTTCATCATCCAAATTAGGATATTCAACCGCTTTTTCCTTTTCCATCCTCTGCCTCTTGGGTGATGGTGCTTGTTTTGGAGAAGGAGTTCTTAGGGTAGAGTCTACATCAACAATATTATGCAATAATTACCCTGAATATGATGGCACTGATATCTTACGACGCATTTCCTCAGGCTCCTTTAAAATAATAGAAGGCAACATAGTTTTCTTTTCAAGCAGTGTTCCCTTCTTCCTAGCATATACCCTAACCTTTTGTGGAGGCTGGTAAGAAGGTGTTTCCTCCAATCTTACCTCAGGATATTCCTCGACAGATTGTGACTTTCCCTTGTCTTCAACAACCTTTTCCACCTTTAAGACCCACACCATGCTCTCAAAATTATCAATAGCATGCATGTCCATATTTAACTCACCACTGATATTTGGCATGGGATTGTATGCATGGTCCTTTTATGTTTTCTTCTTCATCATCTTAGTAAAAGCTATCTATTTTTCCTTTCTTTCCTCCTGCACTACAAATCAAGGATGTTTCTAATAATATACTCAGGAAAGTAGAAGGTGTGAATGAATACTCCTATTCCGTGCTTTGCCTTCATTTGAGAAAAGAAACCCTCAAGATCATGGTTCTTTGGGAATACAGTTTTTAATCCATAAGGCTTAAGTAATGTCCGAAAATATTTCCATCCTCCTTTTACCATGAAAAAGTAAGAAAATGTTGTGTACTCATGAAAGAAAGATCATTTATTATGCTCTATTGGCAAGTGTGTGTCTTAAGCACATCCCATCTATCTCATGATTTCTAAGAATCAAATCCTTAGAGGCACATCCCTAGGTAAAGCATATGGGTTGAAATTAGTGCCATATACTCTAAAAATGGTTTTAATATAATATGGGATGATATCTCCCCAATTATGTGTCAAATTCAATTTAGGCCTCCTCTTCATTGGCCTCAAGAAATCATGAATCTCCTTTGGAATTATAGGTGGATCACAGACCAAAGATATTCTCAATTTTGACCCAAAAACATTGTGGAATGCCACATAATCAAATTCATGATCATGCCTATCTAGAACTCTAGTCCAATATTGGACAAACATGTCAATATCATCCTCTTTCTTCTTCAATTCCATGTTTTTCCTGAAGAATTTCTCTCCCTTGTAAAGAAACATGTGCATCAATAGAGAGTTCCATCTAAAGCTAACTAGTGTTTTTCCTTCTTTGAGAGCTACCAAACCCTCATGCATTTTATCTGCTAGATATGTAGAAAAATCATATACCAAATTGAAACCTGGATGTTGAATATTCACAACCATGTACATGAGGTCAGTGGGCAAGGTAGTATTTATGCTTATACCAAGAACCTGACACAAGGAATACACAATCTTCCTGAAATAATTGCAAAAGTAATTTATAGGAAAAGGCTCTAGCTCATTTTTTCCAATCACTATCTTCTTCTTATTCTTTCCAATTCCTATGGTTGCCAAATGAGATTGTAACAGACAAGTCATAAAAAAATTGTTAGTATTTCTATACTCTTATCTGAAGGCCTGGAGGTCAATGGTCGCCATATCCTTATTCAATTCATGTAGATCAAAATTTTTTGTAATTTCCTCCCTAGTTATTTTAACCATTTCCACACTAGTAAATGTCCTGACAACTCTGGTTATAGGGTCATACCTCACTGCAACATCCTTCAACAAATTGAATTTTAGATATACATTCAATACCACCAGCTTTTCGAGGTCCAACCTCCAAGGGTTGCATAGAGGAGCACACAAATTCTTGTTCCCAAATCAATTTGAAAACAATTTCCATCCTATATACGACACCTCAACATCTCGAATTTTACATTGCTTATTGGTTAACCCTTCCAAAACCAGTGGCCCATAAAAAAAATCCTTTCCCTCAAGTTTTTGTTAGTAGAGGGTTTTAATAAGTCTATAACATCCCAAGAAAAATATCTAGAGCAATTTTCAGAGCCAAAACTTCGAGCCTTGGGTGCCATTTGCCCAAGACAAATTATGGTTCGAGATAGGGTTTTGGAATATCTAAACATTTATGGGGTGCAACCTCTAGATGATATCTTTGAAACACAATAATTTCATAATTTAAAATGCCTCAGCAATTATTTGGATTAGCTTTAAAAAAAATTTAAAGAAAAAGAACTAGTGCAATATTTTAAAACAAAGAAAAACAAAATTTACACTTGTCCTCAAGAAATCAAAATATTTTTGAAAGAAAAAGAACGTGGTGTATACAGTACTTACAGGTTTGATTGAAGAGAATTTTAATGGCAGTGATGCTGATCTTACAGTAAAATAGCTAACGTCACTCGGTACCTGGAAATTCTTTTTCAGTGTGGAATTATGCTCGAAAATAGCAATTCAAGGAACTTTTAGCATTAAATTGAGTGGTGTAGTCCAAACTCCACCATTATTGTTAACTTGCATGAGAAACAATGTCTATCATACAACACTAACTCATTTTGAATACCAACCATTGATCTCAATCCATGCAAGCAAGAAAGAGCGATTCAGATTGAGTCAATGTGGTTTTAAAATTCCACTTTCATCCACAAAATCCTAGGCGAATAAAAGCTCACCTACGATACATAATCTCAGCATGAGCGGGTCTACCCTAGATCACATCATTCCTAGCATTGGTGGGCATGTGTTTCTTGTTTGCAAACCTCGCAACATCATTAAAATGATTGTTTTAATTATGTGAGGTCAATGAGAAACGACCACAATCCATCATTATATAATGTCATTAAATCAACATTAATCAATAGTTGAACAGGGACTGGGCCCCACAACCGTAAGTGACATATGGTCAAATATTGCACACCTCGCAACGTATTAGTGACATCATCATAAATCCTTATGAGGCCAACAGGGAATGGTTAGGATTCGACCAATCCATTCGACGGTCAGAAATCTTGCACATACCACAATTGTTATTCATAAAAAGGGGGGCTGACTAGGTGAACGGGGAAACAACCCTCAAGGCAGGAGATTTAGACGCAATTCTAAATTTATATAATTTTATCGACCTAACATTAAGCAAAAATAAAACCAATTCCCAATAGAGGAAAAACATACAGGCTGATTGGATAAAACTATGGTTTTTGAATTACTCTTTAAATTGGGTTTGATGTACTTTTGGGAATGGCTTCCTTAGTTCATCCTAAAGTGTTAATCTGGGAATGTAATATTTTGAACTATGTTCTAGAAATATGCTGAAGAGATGCAATTAACAAACCAAGGGTTGATGGATGTAACCTAATATAATTTACTTATGGGCAGAATTCACATTAATAGACTTCCTGTCACAAATGTGACAGGAACCTGTGAAGAAATAGTTCTGCACAGAAATAGATTACTGGCACTTAACAGAAGAGTAGTAAAGTAACAAAATAGAAATCTATCTTGAAAATAATGTTTCACAAAGTTAAAGTTGAACTACTAAAAACAAACCTCCAATACTACTTAATGAAAATTTGAAACAATCCCATTGACTTATTCAAACTGCTCTTATGTTTAATGATTTGCATATACTGGCAAATAGCTATTCAATGAATAAAAATTATATTGGTAAGAATTTGACAACTCGTTACTGATTAAATACCTTCGTGGAAATGAATCACACAACATAATATTTAGACAACAATACAATAATGAAATAATTAAACAACTTATAAATTCAAAGCATACATTACCACACACAATTTAATGCAATAATCACCAATTAATTGAGGAAATGGGCCCTGCCTTTGTCGGTCGTTGGATGATAAAACTCACATTCACATAATTATTCTACTATTGCTTCCATTCATCCAAACAATTATAGATAGAGTATATAGAAAAACACCACAGTTCTGCTTTTAATTATGTATATTGATATCCAGTTTCAGCGTACACTCATATATATACATATTGAAGTTACCTATATGTCTAACATTCTTTCAGATGTAATCAATAAAATGTTTTGGTTGTTAGTGGCTTTCAGCCAACAACCCCTAGAAGATAATCAAAAATAGTTTTAAAGTATTTTGAGAGTTTTCCAAGAATAGCGTAACAACCTAAAACAAAATGACTAATCTTTGATGAGTAAAACCAAAATGATAATATAACTTTAGCAATTCATTTATCCTTCCACCAATATCCATCATGTGCGCTGTCAAACATTAAACACTTCCTATCACCAGAATCAAAAAGACAGTTAACAATAGTCAGCAAAATCGGTATTTTCACTAGTTCTAACCTTTTCTTCTATTTCATAAAATACCATCTATTCATTAACAAAAAGTGACAGGAACGACAGGAGACACTAGGAAAGATGACAAGGTTTGACACAAATAAGAGGTAAAAGGATGACACATTTTTACCTCATCATTTCCCCCCAGCTGAAGACCTTGCATGTCCTCATGCAAAGAGAGTGTAAAATACAAACCAGAGAGAGAAGGGACAAGTTTATGTAGGGTATTGGTGACTTCTTGGACACATAATTGATGAAGTTCCTGCAACTTTTTTTTATGCTCCTGAATGGTTATCACTGATGTCTTGGGGACCTATGCCTGCTCAAATGCTACTTTCAATTGACTGATTTCAATTGCTTGCAATGAGTTGAGTGACTCTATCACTTGAACTTGATTTTGTAGAGTTTCATTCTCCTTAGTTACCTTAGTCACCAAGTTCTACAGGCTGCGAATGTCATCATTAGTGAGCAAGGGTTGTTCTTCCTCATACTCCTCTTCTAACTCTAACTCTTGGTTGGTTTGGTGTTCCTGGTGAAGGGTTTCAATATTCCCCTATTCCTAATTGTGCATATCCACTTCAGACCCTAATCTTTCTTCTACTTGATGCTCTTCTTCTTGGGTAGTGTCATGCTGCATGTGAACCTCAGGATTGCCAAGATCATTATAACTTTTGGCCAGGGCAGACTTAGTCTAAACAACATTTTTATCAAGAACATCTTCTTGACTGCATGGAATCTTCTCTGAGATAGGGGAATGCTGGGGCAATGCCTCAGAGATTTTCTCAAGTTCTTCCCCTAAAATAGGAAAATTCTGAGGTGGCATCTCAAAAATTTTTTTAGGTTCCTCTTGGTGTTGTGGGGGATCCTCAAGGTCTTCTGCCTACTGCTTCTTTCTCTTACTTCTTCTCAACTCCTTAGCAACAACTTCTATTCTTTTAGTTTTTCAAGAGAATGATGCCACTATTGTCAAATCCCCAACATCCTTAGGTGTTTGCGAACCTAAACCACTAGCTACATTAGCCAAGTTGGCTAATTTTTCTGCATAATCAAGTGATAATTATTTTCCTTTTAACATAGCAGTTGAAGTAGTCCCACTACGTTGTTGCTTTCCAATCCTAGGGTGAGGGGTAGAGACTACGATAACCTTAGGGTTAGGTTGTTTAGTACTTGAACCCTTAGCCTTTTTGCCACTTGACCCTAAAGTTTGCGCTTTTCCTTTCTTAGCACTATCAAGAATTGTTTTAGGCTCCAGACCTTTGGTGCATTTATTATCTTCCAAGCTTTCCTGACCAGACTCCTCCTCCTATAGGGTGTCAATAGATTTTCCTATACTCTAGGAGTCTTCTTTAGCAGAGTGTTCTGAAGTAGGGAGGGTATCTTCAATAGAATTCTCAGGGGTTTCATCTACAATGAATGAGTACCAGTCCCTAGGAGGTGAAAATCTCTTCGATTCTCTTATGATTAACAATTTAATCAACCCATGATGTGCCAATGAATTCTCACTACCCTTATGAACTGCTTTATGCATTTGCATTATGGAATAATATAGAAAGAAAGGAATGTTCACGAGTGCACCCCATCTCAAATGTATCATCAGCCAGAATTTTTTTGCATAAACATATACATACTTGCCTTCACAAGTCAAATACTAGATAACAAAATTTTCCACATTGTTCTAGGGAGCAGGGAGTGAAGATAACTTTTTTCCCTGACCTAATACCATTTCGACCGATTCTCTACATGCCAGGAACTTCCTATAGAGGGATTTGAGGTCTTTCTTGCACCTAGAATTGTCAAGAAAATAATGTTCTCCTGTTAATGGAAATCCCATGACATCTACTATACTTTCAACTGAGACAAGAATTGCTAGCCCACAGACTCGTTCCCACGTATTGTTGCATGTTGTCACAAACTCACGAGCCAATTTCTCATCAAACCCCTGCAATCTCTTGAAATATGCATCCCATCCTGCTTGCTTGAATATCTTGTAGGCCTCAGACATTGTAGGAGCCCTTAAATCACCCATAGTTGTTGGCTCATAGCGGTGTCTGCATTGTCCTACCATATCTTTAGTAGGAGGTGCAATCCAAATAGTTCATAGTTCAAACCCGGTAAAGAGTGAAAATGGTTTTGCAGAGATAGCTATTACTAGGAATAGGACAACCTTTTAACTAGCAGTTTGTGTAGACGATAAGAATGGGTTTATGATAAGTGGTTAAAAAAATGGAGGTTTCTAGTTTATATTTGCAACGAATTGTAATGATTACGGTGATATTAAGGAGTTTGTTATTTATGACAAATCATACCTGGAAATCAATGAATGTAGATACGATGGGATGAGGATTTCATGAAAAAGATGAGACATGATGGAAGATGTGACACTTCCCCCTAGCTTAGCAAGTTACCCATATGTGGGTGACGTCACCATCAGTAAATGAACAAGCGGTATTTAAAGAAAATAAAAAGAAAAGGAAAGAAACGTGAAATACCAATACTGATGACCATTGATGGACAGGAGTTGCAACATGGCGGCATGTCTGTTAAAGATGGTCCTGATGTCAATGCCAGCCTACAGCAATGATAGGGTAGAAGAGTGTAGTGTGGGAAGTACAGGCATGATGAAGCCAAATAGAAGCAACCAGCTTGAGAATGTTGCGTGGAAAAGAAAGGACAAGAACAATGTCAAGGTGGAGTATGGTGACTGACAAGGCGATGGTCTTCAAACAAGAAAAGGGCTCTTGGAAAAGAAGAGACCAGAAATTTGGCCAGGAGGTAACCGCATTAGTTCTTGGCATGAGAGAGACAGGAACATAAAATCAGCCAAAGCAATGGTTGTTGGCTGAAAGCCACGAACAACCATTGTGACACGGAGGGCACCAATAGATGTGAAGGTTCGTAGAACCCGACCAAGCGGAAAGGATAGCACCAACCAGCAGAAACAAAAAGGATCTCTTGACAACCAAGTGACAGGAACAAGGCAAGGCCAATTGCTAGGTGGCAGGAAGAATAGGCCAAGAAGGCGGGGTGCCAACATTGAATATCTTGCTTGGTCATGTGTTGTCTTCCTTTTTTCTTATTCTTTTTCTTTTTCTTTCTTTCTCTTTTTTTTATTTTTTTTTAAATTTTTTTTAATCGACCATAGACCGCCGATTGTCTAGTTTTCAATCTACCACTGCCTAGTGGTGCTGAGAAATTGGTTTTCACCACTAAGTTGTTGTTTCCTTTTTTAAAAAAATTGATGATAGATCATCGTTTTTCTGGTTTTCAATCTATCACCGCCTAGTGTTGCCAAGAAATTGATTTTCACCACTAAGTTGTTTTTTTTTTGTTTTTTTCAATATTTTTTTTTATAAATGATCAATCTCGAAGGAGGTTGAAAGGAACAATAGTAAGTTCTTGTGGCACCTCTAAAAAGAAAGCTTCTTTGGAGAGAGGCTTCTTGTAAAGTTTGAGCCGAAAGGAACAACAGTAAGTTCTTGTGCCACCTCTAAAAATAAAGCTTTTTTGGAGAGAGGCTTCTTGTAAAGTTTGAGGCAGTGACCATTGATGAGAATAGATCATCTTTCAGATTCAACTGTGTAGAGATGAATAATATCATTAGCATATATGGTCTGAATCTCGTAGGACCCCAACCAGTGTGTGTGAAACTTTCCTTTGAATTCTTGGAAGCGAGATTCGTATAGGAGTGCCCAATCGACAGGTTGAAATGACTATTGGCGGATGTGGTGGTCATGCCATAGAGCACGTTGTTTCTAGATGGTCTTGGTGTGGAAGAGTGCTTCCTAGCGCAATTCATCTAAAGAATGTAGTTGGTTGATGCATGCCTTCTGTGCATCAGAAATATCCATACCCATTTGTAGTGCGGTCCAAAGAGTTTTAATCTCAAACTCAATCGGAAGGACTACCTTCTTCCCATAGACAAGCTCATAAGGGGTTAGACCAGTAGTGGTCTTCCACATTGTTTGATAGGTCTACACAGCCTCAAGAAGTCGTGTAGCCCAATTGCATTTATGAGGACCAACTGTCTTAGTAAGAATATTCATAATCTCTCGATTGGTGAATTCCACTTGCCGATTGGCTTGAGGGTGATAAGGTGTGGACTTGCGGTGGCGGATTTCGTATTCATGAACCAGGGCAGAAATGAGTTCTAATGTAAATTGTGGTCCTTGATCGGTGGTTATCTCACATAGCACACTAAATCTTGTGAAAATCTCGGAGTACAAGAAATTGGCTACTTTTTTATCTCTAGCATGCTTTAGGGCTATCACTTCCACCCACTTGGTGACATAATCGGTGCATACAAGGATGTATTCCTTGTTCTGTGATGGTGGATTGATTGGGCCAACAAAATCAAGGCCCCACTTCTCAAATGGCTCTATGGATAACTATGGATGTAAGGGCATCTCATCCGAGCATGTGGGTCAGCCCATGCGCTGACACTTGTCACAATGATGAACATAGAATTTAGAATCCTTATGGAGTGTAGGCCAGTAGTAACCTATAGTGAGAATCTTCTAGGCAGTCCACTGAGTAGCAAAGTGTCCTCCGCATGGTTTTGTATGACATGCATGAAGTATATCAAAGACATCATCTTCGGGTACACAACACCGCATGATATTGTCAATGCTAGTGCAAAAGAGCAATCCATTTATCCATGTATACTGTCCACTGAGGCCAACCAACTTCCATTGTTCCCTTGAAGAGAAATGTGGTGAAAAATTGCATGTAACAAGGTAGTTTGCAATATCGGCGAACTATGGACTCCTTGTGGATATAGCAAGCGGGTGCTCATCTGGAAAGGCATCATCAATTGGAGTAGGTTCATTGTCCGACAATTGCAATCGAGACAGAAAGTTTGAAACCACATTTTCTCGACCAGGCTTATCAAGTATAGTTATATCAAATTCCTGAAGTAAAAGCAACCATCTAATAACTCTACCAGTTACCACGGGTTTATTCATTAAAAACTGAATTGCCAAATAATTTGTGTGGACAAATACTTTATAGCAAGTAATGTAATGATGAAATTTCTTAATGGCATACACAACACAAAAAATCTTTTTCAGTTATCATGTAATTTACCTCAGCCCCCTTGAAGTTCTTGTTGATGTAGTAGATAGAGTAGAAAAGATTATCCTATTTTTGTCCAAGCATAGCTCCCATGGAATAGTCAGAGGAATCTGTGTGGATATGGAATGGTAGTTCCCATTTTGGTCCTCTAAGGATGGGTGTGGTGACGAGTTTTGTTTTGATGGAGTCAAAGGCTTCTTGACACTCAGGTGTCCAAAAGAAAGCAACATCTTTGGCTAGCAAAGAAAACAAGGGAGATGCAATTTTACTAAAATTTTGGATAAATCTCCAGTAATATCATGCATGGCCGTGAAAACTTCAAACATATTTTTGACTAGAGGGTATAGGAAAGTCTTGGATAATTTGTACCTTTTTAGGATCTACTTGAATACCAATGGAGGAAATGTAATGGCCAAGCACTATCCCTTCGGTCATAAATATGTGGCATTTTTCATGACTCAATGATAGGTTGGTGTCTATACAACACCTAAGTACCTTGTCTAAGTTTGTTTTAGCCTCTTCATAAGTATTACCATGGACAGTAAAATCATCCATGTATACCTCAACACAATTGTTTACAATATCTACTAAAAATGCTCAAAATTGCATAAACCAAATGGCAAGACACGATAAGCAAAGGTGCCCAAAGGGTAGGTGAAAGTGGTCTTGTCCTGATCTTCTGGTGCTATGCAGATTTGGTTATAACTATTGAACCCGTCTAGAAAGGAAAAGAACTTTTTACATTCAAGAGTGTCCAATACTTGATCAATAAATGGCAATGGAAAATGATCTTTCTTAGTAGATTTATTTAATGCTCTATAATCGACACAAATTCTCCATTTACCGTTTTTCTTAGGAATGACAACTAAAGGAGAAACCCATTGACTATCAGAAATACGATATATAAACCTAACGTTCAATAGTTTTTGTAACTCCTCTTTAACTATGTCACGGAAAGCGGGGTTAAGCTGACGTTGTGGTTGCCTAATTGGATGACTACCTTGCTCAATATAGATATGTGGGTGCAGGTATTAGGATGAATTCCATGCATATCTTGGTATTCCCAAGTGAAGGATTCTTTATTCATTCTAAGCATGGCAATAAGATCATGGATTTGTTTAGGGGTGAGCTATGGATTAATGTTAAGTGTGCGATTAGGTAGAATTTCCATAGCAAAATATTGTGTTGGTGACTCAATGGCTAAGACTTGTGAGGTGGATGGCATATCACTTGATTTTGCAGAAGATAAGAATGAGCCATATAAGCAATTATGGGGTAATAACTGATATAGTGTGATAAAGTGTTGAGTAGAGCGTGAACTCCCCACCAATAGAAAATCCCCAAAAGGACATTGAGTATTTATACTTGAATGGAGGACCATGCTTTCAAATATTTCATTAAACATATACATATTCTAAAGGAAACTAATAAGAATATTATCCTCAGTAGGCTCTTCCATATCTAAGGATTTATCAATTGCTAGGATTGGTAATGATTCATCCAAGTCGCTATCAATCCAAACGGCGTCCTCTGTGTCCAACAAAGGTTGTGCTGGCAGGTATAGAGTCAGCTATTTCCCTGTGCTCGCCATTGGAAATAACCGTGTTCCCTGATCGGAAATTGATAAATGCATCTGCGAGTGCTAACCAAGGGCGTCCCAAAATCAGGGGGTATCCCCCTAGCTTAATTTTTGGCTGCAAGATCACAAAGTTAGTTGGGTATTCCCATGAATCAATAGAAAGGATTACATATTCAATCATACCTTTGGGTTTGACCAGATCGATCTACCATTTGAAGAACTGTAGGCATAGGCCTAAGTCCTTTTAATGACAATTTTTCTTTTGTTTCGTTTGTCATTACATTAATTGTAGCACCCAAATTGACAAGGGTATTAGGAATACTTACTTTACCAATGGTTACCTTAATGACTAGACTCACTGGATCGGCATACTTTGGAATGGTAATATTTCCAAGAATAAGGTCTTCCAATTGTCCAATGACTTGAACCATTTTTGGGTCTTTCTTCTTCCACTGCTTCTGGGTACATAGATCACAAATTGTTTTTGTATAGATAGGAATGTCTTTGATGGCCTGCAACAAAGGAATCTTAATGTTAACATTTCCCAACTCATTAACAAAATTGAATTCAGGTTGAGAATCATCCCTTTCTATTGATACAGATTGAAATAGTTTCTGGAAAAGGGGGGTCTTTGGCTGGCTCGGTTTCTAAATCCTCATTGATTTTAGTAATGGTGAGCCCTTGAAGGGCCTTCCCTGACCTTAACTGAACTCCATCTACTTCTAATGTATTTACAGGATAGGTGGAGTAACTTGTTGTCTCATTATTATATACTAGTTGGGTGGCCTTATTGTTGGGGTTGGGGTTGGGATGGGATGGCATTGATGTAGGTCTTGGTGGCTCGGTTGGATTAATAGGTGGGGTGGTTGATGATGGCAATGCTGGAAATTGTGGCTGTTGGTATGGGTTAATCATAGGAGGAGGTGGAAATTGTGATTGTGAGGGGAATGATTATTGGTATGCGAATGGTTGTGGCATTTGGGCCTGCATGCCTCTTGCCACGACTGTGAAGTATATTGATACTGAGGCATCCATTGAGGGTATGGGGATTTTTTCCAACCCCCATACCATCCCATTTGATAAGATTTGGGTTGGCTTAGTCCCGGGGTAAGATAATCATTCATCATGTTGGGATGCATTGCTCGGGGTGGAAAGGGTCACCTAGGGGGCCATATAATAGAGGTTCTTCAAAATATTTCATTTTGGTTACTCCTACAAGAAGAGACCTCAAGGTAGATTTCTTACTAAGTTCTTCTAAAGATGAGATGTTTGTCCTATTGTAAGGGCAATCCTCACTACCATGTATTTTATGACACATTGGACAAAACATAGCTAGGGATTTTTCAGCTTCTTCTTGTTTCCTATGGCTATAAAGAGTGTCTATTTGTTTCCCCATATGACTCAACAAATCTTTTTTAAGGTCTTCAAGTAAATTGCCTATTTCCCTTTTTGTGATACATGTTGCATTGGCTGCAACATAAGGCTTACTTGGATAGCTCCTTCCCGAACGTTGTGACCTTGAATAGTTCTTGCAAATATCACAAATATCATCAAATTCTATTTTAGAGATGTCCCCTTTTCCTATTAAATTTAATGCTTCCATAACATCATCTCTTATCCCTCTAAGAAATAACATTTTAATGGTATCATCATTTAGTCCCTCCTGATGAGACCATTGAAGACTAAACATAAAACGTTCAAGGTAGTCTTCTACAAACTCATCATCCTTTTGATTCATGTGAAAAATCTCATCCCAAACCTCCTTTGTCTTGCAGTATTCCTTGTACTTGTTTAAGAATAGCTCCTTCAAGACCGTCCATGTTCTAATTTTCCGAAGGTTCATAAACCATTGTAGGCCGGCATCCTTTAATGCAGCTAGAAACAATTTGAGTTTCTGTGTATCATTTTGGTAGTCATAGCTATGACACAACACATCAAATTCAAACAAAAACATGTCAGGATCTTCCATTGAAAGACCACGAAAAATGGGGAAAGAAGAATGAGGAATATTTTTCATAGGGGCATCTCTTCCAGGATCTGTGATTGGGAACTCAAAAGTGACTAGGTTATTTTTGGCCAATGCCCTATTGTGATTGTTGTGATTGTTGTTGTTGTTGTCGTTATTATTGTTGGGATCCATGACTTCAAATGCCCACAGAGTAAAATAAGTTTTAAATGGCTTGTGGCTTTCTTCGAAAAATGGACCAACTTGATCCCCGTAAGATTTTTGGAAAATTTGTTCAACTTTTTGTGTAATATATTGGAAGATCTTGGTTAGGTATTTGTGGGTGTTTGAGTAATGGTGGTCTCAATAGAGTATTTCTCAAGATCAGGTTCAAGCAATTCTAGTAATGGCAACTTACTTTTTGGTTTCTCTTGAGTCAAGGTACTTGTCTCAATGGGTGACTTTGCCTTATCTTGCAATTCTTTGGGTTGTGGGCTCTCAATGGATGGTGCTAATCTCTTTTTGGATTTTTCAGGTTGTGAATGACTTCCCTTTTCTTTTCTAATAAATCTTCCTCTATTGTCCCTATTATGATTCATACACCTAAATGAGCTATGACAAAGAAACCCAAGGGTAATTATCCAAACAAGGTCGACTATCGCATGGATTTTCTCCTTAGCGCAATGCTCCTAACTTGGTTTACTAGAAATGCAAGTCTTTAACATCATTCCCCAACAACGACGCCAAAATGATTGGATAAAACTGTGGTTTCCGAATTACTCTTTAAATTGGGTTCGATGTACTTTTGGGAATGGCTTCCTCAGTTCATCCTAAAGTGTCAATCCGAGAATGTAGGATTTTGAACTATGTCGTGGAAATATGTCAAAGAGCTACAATTAACAAACCAAGGGCTGATGGATGCAACCTAATATAATTTACTTATGGGCAGAATTAGGATTAATAGACTTCTTGTCACAAATGTGACAAGAACCGTTGAAGAAATAGTTTTGCACAGAAATAGATTACTGGCACTTAATAGAAGAGTAGTAAAGTAAAAAAATAGAAATCTATCTTGAAAATAATGTTTCACAAAGTTAAAGTTGAACTACTGAAAACAAACCTCCAATACTACTTAATGAAAATTCAAAACAATCCCATTAACTTATTCAAACTGCTCTTATGTTTAATGATCTGCATATACCAGCAAACAACTATTGAATGAATACAAATTGTGTTGGTAAGAATTTGACAACTCGATACCGATTAAATACCTTTGTGGAAATGAATCACACAACAAAAGATTTAGACAATACAGTAATGAAATAATTAAACAACTTATAAATTCAAGGCATACATTACCACACACGCAATCTAATGCAATAATCACCAATCAACTAAGGAAGTGGGCCCTTCCTTTTCTGGTCATTGGATGATAAAACTCACATTCATAGAATTATTCTACTATCACTTCCATTCATCCAAACATACATAGATAGAGTATATAGAAAATCACCACGGTTCTTCTTTTAATTATGTATATTGATATCCAATTTCAGCATACACGCATATATATACATATTGAAGCTACCTATATGTCTAATAGTCTTTTAGATGTAATCGATAAAACATTTTGGTTGTTAGTGGCTTTTAGCCAACAACCTCTAGAAGATAATCAAAAATAGTTTTTACGTCTTTTGAAAGTTTTCCAAGAACAACATAACAACCTAAAATAGAGTGACTAATCTTTGACGAGTAAAACCAAAATGACAATATAACTTCAGCAATTCAGTTATCCTTATATCGATATCCTTCATGTTCACTTTCAACCATTAAACACTTCCTATCACCATAATCAAAAAGACAGTTAACAATAGTCAGCAAAATCGGTATTTTCACTAGTTTTAACCTTTTCTTCTATTTCATAAAATACTGTCTATTCATTAATAAAATGTGACAGGAATGACACGAGGCACTAGGAAAGATGACAAGGTTTGACACAAATAAGAGGTAAAAGGATGACACATTTTTCCCTCATCACAGGCCAAGTTAAATGGGTTGGTGACATGAACAACTAAAATGGCTCAGATCATAACTTATGCAACTGGTGACCTAAAACAATAGGTCAATGCAAGATTAGAACAACTAGACAAAAATCCAAGGTTTTTATGGGTAAAACCCAAAACCCCAAGATAGTCTAGTGGTGCCAAGCACCAAGGAAACAAGAAAGACCATAATTGTGGAAAACATTTGAGAGCTCTACCAGTGGCTCTGACTGGGGATGTGTGCCCCTTGCAGGCATAGCAAGAACCCAAAATCTTAGGTGAAGGAGACCAATACAGAGAGGACCAAAACTAGGAACTTGTTAGGACAAGACAAGCAGACACAAAAAAAGAAAACACACCAAACCTATATACACTAAATATAGGACTCTACAATGTACATGGAAAAGAACTATTTCAAGAGAAATAGGATTTCAGGAACTATCCATGTACTGGCAGTTCTAGAATTTCACCTGTGAGAGATTGAAAGAAATACAAGTCCTCCCCATATATTTCAACAATTATATATGGGCCTAACCATAAGGGATCAAACTTCCCATGTTTACCTTTATCTTCCATTCTTGCATTCCATAACAAAACCATTGCTCCTACTTCAAATTTCCCCTTAACTACCTTCTTGTCATAAAGATGCTTCACATGAAGTTGTAATTTTTCATTCCTTTTATGAGCCTCTCTTCGAGTCTCATCTAGTTGATTTAACTCTTCCATTCTATGATGTATGTCATCACACACATCATCATAATACTCTTGGAAAAACTTGTACATCTTCAATAAATTATTTTGTGGTATGTGTGCTTCTACCCCATAGACTAAGTTAAAAGGAAAATTTCCAATTTCTTTCTTGACAATTGTTTTGTTATCCCACAATGCCAATTGTAACTTAGAATCCCAGGCTTTCTTATTTTTCTCAATCATTTTCTTGATGATATTTATCAAGGTCTTGTTGCTAGATTCAACTTGTCCATTCCCTTGGGGGTGATAAGGAGAATAATATGAGGTAGTTATGCCATATTTATTACAAAAATTAACAAACTCCTCAGAGCTGAAACAAATTACATTATCTGAAATAATTTTCCCAGGCACCCCAAACCTGCTCAAGATGTTATTCATCATAAAGTCAATGACCACCTTACTTGTAGCATTTCTAGTTGGGATTGCTTCAACCCATTTGGTAAAGAAATCAGTTGCCACCAATATCCATGCATTCCCACCACTAGATTTTTCAAATATCTCTCCTATGAAATTAATTCCCCACTGCTGGAAAGGAACTTGAGCAAATACTAGTCTCAAAGGCAGATTCTAGAGAATTTGAGCTTCCTAACAAACCTTTGAAAAGCATCACATTTCTTCACATATCTATGGGCATCTTTAAATACAAATGGGCACCAAAAACCATCTCTCAAGATTTTATGAGCAGTTGACTTGGTCATGTAGTGACCTCGACAAGCTCCTTTATGGATTTCCAAGAGTAAATCTTCAACCTAATCGCCATCCACACATCTAAGTATGACACCTTTAGGAATCCTCCACCAAATCTCGTCATCAATGGTGACATAGTTGAGTGCTTGTAATTTGAGATTCCTTTTATCATTTAGTGGCATGCCTTCGGGACACTACATTGTTTGTAGATACTCAACAATTCTCATGTACCAACCATAGGTTTTCATATCATAGATGGGTGCCACATTCAATTGCTCCATTTTATTTATTTGATTGGACTTTATGTTGGTTTCAACCATTATCTTAGCCAGACCTTGACCTCGCACAAGCTTTGTAATCTATATGTTGATATTGAACTCCTGGATCTTATTGATCCATCTGCACTGTCTCCCTATGGTCTCCTGTTGAGTAAAAATATCTTTAACTGTAGTTTTTGGAACATAAGCAACAACCGTTGCTCCCATCAAATAAGGACTGAAATTTTTGACAACCTTTACGAAGTCATATGCCCATTTTTTTGTTACATCATATTTCAACTCCGCAGCTTGCAATGATTTACTAAAAAATGCAATTGGTTGTTCAAAACCATCATTATTCTTCTATAACAACACCCCTGCTATAGTATGGAAAGAAGCAAAAGTAAACAACTAGAAAGGTTTTGAATAATCAAGGGATTTAAGAATAGGGGCCTCCTTGATAGTATCATTGTTGATGGTGAAACTGACACAAACAACATAGAACAAAATATTTCTACTCTATTTCTCCTGGAAAAGAAAGACAACATATAGTAGCCTAACTTATAAGGTCCCGATAGTTGGTTCTCAATTGGCCAATGCACCTATAATATTCAAGGGTCCTTTGTTGGTGATAAGGTATACAAATGGTATCAAATTCACCAATATATGTTTAATGGAGGGGGTTTTAAACAAATAGAAAAAGATAGATCAAGGCACAAATCACTAAACCATGAATTTTTCTTTTTAAAATCTAGACATATATTCTTAACAACAAGTGTTTCTTAACATATCAAAACCATAACATGATGCAATTCACAGAACAATCTATACCATTGCATACATTCATAGTTCTTAGTTTAATCATCACAATCATTTATCAAAATACCACAAGATTAAAAAAAAATTCCTCATTCGTTTCCAATAATATAGATCAACAGACGTATACAATTCCATTCATTGACAATTTAATGAAATAATCTTTAAAATTTGGTTTCCCCTATTGATTCACATCAAATAAGAAAAATTTATGCACAAAAAACTCATTGGCATACAAACTGATTATGGTTCATTAACCTCATCCAAGAAGTTCAATTCCAACATAGAACTATATAAAAAGTGTACCTAAATTTAACATAAACTTAAAAAGTATCTGTGCTCAAAACTATAAAAATCCTATCTGCTATCATCAAGTGGCCAATTCTAGTTTCATTAGCCAACCTTTACAATATGTAGCTCAAAATTACACATAGACATGCTACGCATAAATCCCTCTCAATCAAAAATTGAGATCCACTAATTAAGGAACCAAAATCTCATCAAGAAACTTAGACTGGCTGATCTTTAGTTCAAATGTTGATTTCCCTATGAAGTAGGAGAGAAAATGGGAAGTCATGTGCCCAGAATAGATCATTTTGTTGCCAAATCACTCCTACATAGTTTTCTCAAGATATATTCATCATAACTAGAGAACACTTGTTGAAGGATATCCACATCAAGCCCATCGACCCAACTATCTTCAAATTTAATTCTTTTCAACTCTTCTGAGGCAAATTCCTTCATATCTTTTAATTTGGTCAACTTACTCCTAGCAAATTTCACCTATTCTTTAATATCCATTAGTCTAGCCAACAATAAGTCCTCTCCATCATCATCCTTTTGCATGACCTACTGAAACCTATTGTTCCATTTCTCGTTTAATTGATTCAAAGGCATGCCCTCCTTAACAACTATGTCTACATTGACTAAAATGTGTACTATAACTTCTAGTTCATCAAGATGCTCATTCAAGTCTTTACTAGCATCTTGAATTTCATTCCTATGTTTATATATGAAATCAGACCTAAACCGGATTATGCTTGAGGCTCTTTCCGATAAATCTACATTATCTTCTTCGAGGATTGATTTCTCTAGAAGAGTTGACTTTAGAAACTTACTAATATATTTTATTTTCTGAACATAACCCCTATAT